>JADMNL010000028.1:22160000-22285000 GCA_016271365.2 Neoceratodus forsteri
CATGGTGCCTGCAAACAGAAATGTCAATGGGTATGGTGATGTAAAGTGAAACAGAAAGATAAACAGTACTGTAGCAGAAATGGCAAAAAATAACAGAAACGCAAGCACAAATGAAAACGCAAAGGATAACGCACATGGTGGCGCAGACGTCAACGGTAAGTGAAACGGGTACGGAACCGCAAGCGGAAAGGGCAACAGTAACAGTAATGTAAGCGCACAGGCTGGTTTTCCCCAAAACCTGCATTGAGAAAGACAGTGAGTACAAATAATGTATGCAAAATAATGAGTATCGGCACAGAAAATGAGATCTTGGAATACTAAATACATCGTATCTCAGGAACCGTACGACGTAAAAAAACATTTTTAAAGTCATATTATTTACAACTGTCCTGGCTAATTTGAATCTTAGTCCCATTAGGGGGCTAAGAGGTTTTCCGACGAAAAGTCCGTATCTTGCACCGTTTCTGAGATACGTCCCTGAAAGGCGCGGCGAACGCCATAATGTTATCCCATGGGAAAACCATACACTTTGGAGTGCCATAACTTTGCCACCGTGTGATATTTTTTCACCAAACTACTAAAATGCACATCTGTGTGCTGTTGGCTGTCTTCCCTCCAAATATCAGGAAAAAAGACCAAACCGTTATTTTGCAGCAGGGTGCCAAAGGATTTCTGTAATGCGTTGGGTGCCGTAATGTTATCCTATGGGAAAAACTGACAACTTTGGAGTGCTGTACCTTTACCGCCATGTAATATTTTTTTAATACATCACTGAAAGGCAAATCTGTGAGATGTTGGCTCCGTTCCCTCCATATTTCAGCCTAAAACTCCCAACGGTTCTTTTGCAGCGTAGTGCCTAAGAATCGCTGTCACTGTCCCACAGATGGAAAACTACTGTCGCAATTTTCGAAAGCTTCCTCAAAAAAGTTCGACACTTTCGTGAGCACGAAAGTAATTTGTGAAAGTACTTTTTCCAGAAATTTGAAAAACATATTTCTGGGGTGTTTTACCACAAAATAAAGACATGGCAAGCATCCTCAGGGCCCAACTAGGTGAATACAAAAATAATTAGGTTGCTAGAGGTTCTCAAATTTAAATGCCAACCATTTTTCTGATCACCAACTGAAAACAAAATGGCCGATTTGCGAAAGTAACAGGCCCATTTGCGAAAGTAAAAATGCATTTGCGAAAGTGTTGAACTTTCTGTTAACTTTTCCCATTGACTTATAGTGGGAAACTGTTTTTTGAATAACTTTTGAACTGTTTAATATTTTTTCACCAAGTCTTCAAAAGGCACATCAGGACCCTGGCCACACGTGCCCTGAAGATTTTGGGCTGATCGCACAAACCGTATGACCTATAGGCCCGACCATAGAATTCCAGAAAAAGCATAAACGCGTGCACAGATCACACTTAATAACTCCACAGCTGTATATCTGACTGGCCTGAAACTTGGCAGATCCCAAGGCCTATGGTTCTTGATCATAAATGCCAAATTTCAGGCAAATTCATCAAAGGGTTGCAAAGTTATTAAGGTGCAAAGTTTTCGGGTTTAACATAGAAATGGCTCCTCAACCCTAACTATGGTAGCACTACCGTTCTACCATAATATATATATATATATACATATATATATATGTGTGTGTGTGTGTATTATAGTGACACAACCAGGGTTGAGCAGCCAGTTACATACTAAAGTCAAAAGTTTGGACATTAATAACTTTGGACCTGTTGAATGGATTTGCCTGAAATTTGCTACACGCGTTGGGGCACACTAGGTCTCTCGATCTTGCCAAATTGCATTTGTGTCGGAGTGCTGGTTTTCATGTACAAAAGTGCTGAAAAATGCAAAGTTATCCATTTCTGGAGGCACCTTTTGGCATTCTTAATGTGGTCCTGCATGGCCATCGTGTGGCGTGCTGCTCTGCAAGGTGACTTGTTTGAAAGAGCTTTGCGGCAGAACATGTCGCTTTTTGTTTGGTGAAACATATTAAGGCATTCAAAAGTTATGGCACTTTTAAGTTCCCATTATAAGTCAATAGGAAATTACATGTATATCTTGTAATCAAAGAATGGGGGTTCTGGTCATCTGGTGTCACCTGGCGATCAAAGAATTTGCAGCCTCACAGTTCAAGAATCTTTGTTCCAGAGGAATTTTCAAAATTCTTTTACTGCGAGGCCCGCCATCTTGTTTTCAGTTTTCCAGTCACACAAACACAAATATCTCGGCTCAGGGGTCACTTCTGAAGTAAAACTTTGGTGGATTTTACTCAGGGGACCATGGTCTATCAAGCCATGGCTTTGGTTCCATCCAAAACGGTCAAAAGATAGAGTTATAAGCTTTTAAAATCTTAATTCGCGGCTTGCTAATGATCTTCGATTGCGCGCCTGCAAATTCTTTGATCGTGAGATTCTTTGATCATGATCTTGCATTGTGACTCAAAACACTAATATCTCGGCTCAGTGGCTAGGGAACACAAATGAGGGCTTGGTTTGCTCGGGGGTCCGTTCTGTTGAACCATGCCATTGGTTTGGTTCCAATTGGTAATAAATCACATTTCACCATTTTTTATTCTTTGATCATGAGGCTGCAAATTCTTTGATCATGAGATTCTTTGATTGAGATCTTGCATTGTGAGCGAGGGATGAGATGGCCGAATTTAAAAAGAATTTTCTCAGCCCATGGGTACCCTAGGAAGTCAAATGAGGGTGGGTTTTACTCAGGGGGCTTCTTTCTGTCGAACCATGGTGGTGGTTTACTGCATTTGCTTCTATTTTTTGATTTATTACATTTTTTATTCTTTGTTCGTGAGCCTGCAAATTCTTTGATCATGAGGCTGCAAATTCTTTGATCAAGATCTTGCATAGTGAGCGAGGGACAAGATGGCTAGATTTTTTTATAGTGGAATAGATAGGGAAATGTTTTACAATCTTTGACATTGAATATCTCAGTAACGGTTTGGGTCTTTTTATTTGAAATTTGGAGGGAAGAAAGGTAACATCCCACAAATGTGCCTTTTAGTGGATTGGTAAAAAAATATTACAGGGTGTCAAAGTTACGGCACTATGAATTTGGCATTTTTTTCTGTAGGATAACATTACGTCGTCCACCATGTCACAGGAATTGTTTGCCACTCTGCTGGAAAAAAACAGTTTGGTCTTTTGGGCTGAAATTTGAAGGGAAGAAAGCCAACATCCTACAAATGTGCCTTTTGATGGTTTGGAGAAAAAAATACTACATTGTGGCAAAGTGACAGCACTCCGAATTTGACAGTTTTTCACATAGGATAATATTATGGCGTCCGTCGCGACTTTCAGGGCCCGTATCTCAGAAACAGTGTGAGCTATGGACTTTTTGTCAAAAAATGCTTAGTCCTCTCTTAAATGGGGGCACCTTCATGGACACATAGTTCTAATCCTCCAGAAAAAAAGACTCAGCATTTAGTGAAAACTCAGACTTCATTGTGTGTAATCCCAAGCATTTTCTCTTACTAGACTCTGTCAATAATAACTCCCCACTGCCAAAACCTATGCAAACAAACTTGATGTGCAACACCTGCAGCTGAGCAAAGAACAACCAGATGCAGAGAGAACTGCTATGCATTTCAGCAGCAACCAGGGGGAGGTTCCACGACTAAAACGTAATGCACTTTAGTGCTGTCATATACACACCCTGTGAAGTAAGTCACTAAACTGCACTTAGTCTGGTAATGCAGCTTCAAAATATGTTTTTCTCTAATTGCCATTAGCTGGCATTTTATGTAGCAAGAAACAGATGCTGTCGTCAGCCATGTGTCTGCATTCACACTCATCCCCTCACAAATCTCAAACAAACCACTGGTGCTTAAAGAGTTACAGTTCAAGTTGTGCCAGATACACTGCCATCCTCCACTCTCTTTGTTTCAACCCCCACCCCCTTCTCTTGGGCAAGCATGAGCTAGTTCACTGCACATTCAGATATAAAAATTACACACTTCCTTCAAATCAGGAAAGGCATGTTGGTCTATTACACTAAAACAAGCATTTGTCAATACGAGCGTTACTTGCAGGTATTTGCAGTAGTGGCACTTGGAAGTGGCAAAAAATCAGTGACAAAAGTACAAGCATTTGTCAATGCGAATGTTAACTTCTATGTGCTATCTAGGTATTCAAATCATTGGAGTTCAAATATTGAAAATTGAACTTACGTGCGTAACGAACTTCTACTCATAAAACAGTCATTTTAGAATTTATTCACCAAATTTTCAACATAGCCATTTAAGACCTCTGCTCATGAACAGTGTCACTGTGATTTTCTTAATGTGTCCCATACATCGAGTTCGCACACCGACTGCACTGTTGTAACTACATGAAAGCGGAAAACACACATTTTGGGCAGGATCTGAAAAATTACAGCTGTACTGCTCATAGGGAGTTGTGGTAAATGGCAGCGTTAAAAATCTGAGTGGAAATATTGAAAATTCGCAAACCTCACGAGCATGCGTGAGGAACTGCATAGTCTGCGCTAGTGAAACAGTCATTTAGGAATTTTTAACCAAATTTTCAATAGACATTTTAAGACCTCTGTAATGAACAGTGTCACTGTGATTTTCTTAATGTATTGCCATGCATTGAGTACGCACCGACTGCGCCATTATGCGCTTCATGAAGACAAAACATCATTTGGGCAGGATGTGAAAAATGACAGCTGTACTGCTCCATGAGCAGTGTGGTTAAATGGCAATGTTGAAAATCTAGGTAGAAAATATTGAAAATTCACAAACTTACGAGAGCATGCATAGGAACTGCACAATACGTGCTCATAGAACAGTCATTTTAGGATTTTTTTTCACCACATTTTCAACATAGCCATTTTAAGACCTCTGCTCATGAACAGTGTCACTGTGATTTTCTTAATGTGTCCCATACATTGAGTTCACACACCGACTGCATAATGTGCTATACATGAGGGTGAAACCGTTTTGGGTGAGATATGAAAATGACAGCTGTACTACTCATAAGGAGGTGTAATAAAATGGCAATGTTGAAAATCTAGAGTGAAAATATTGAAAATTTGGCAGACTTACGAGCCTGCGTAGGAACTGTGCAATGCATGCCTTGTAAAACAGTAGTACAGGAATTTTTCCACCAAATTTTCAAAATAGGCTTTCTGAGAGCCACCTTATGAATGCTGGCACTATTGTTTCATTAATTAGGCCCAAAAAGGTGATTTTGTGCAGTGACTGTGAAATCACCCTTCGGGCCGAATAACGTCATGACAGTGACAGAATTCATGAGAAGGGTCCCAAAACCCCATGTTGAAAATTTGGTACAAAATTCCACAGAAATGCCTAAAGATATGCAACAAAGTTGAAAAAAAACCCATCTAGCCCATTATACAGCTTACTGGCATTTTCTCAGTTAAGTAATTGAGCTTTAAAGAGTACAGCGATGTTCCCCAGTCCAACGCATGAGTCGTCGCTGAGCTCTAGAGGTAAGTATGGGAAGTGAGGGGATGTGGGGAAGCGGAAGGGTCGCAGTAGGTGGTGGGTGGAGTCACGGGTTGTGGGAGGAGGTGGGAGACTAAGTGGGACTGTCTTTAAATTACAGGTTTTCTTATTTCTATAATTGATGACACGGGACATTTGCCATGCTAGGGTGAGCTCCCAACATGGCAGAAGGATGGCTGGGGGGGCTGTGGAGCTGATGAGGGATTGGGCATCCCCGTCAGCAGACGACATGGGACATTTGCCATGCTGGGGTGAGCTCCCAGTGTGGCAGCAGAAAAACTGTTTGGGGGAGGATGAGCCGATGGGGATTAGGCACCCGATCGGCAGGCAGATGCAGGGACGTTTGCCATGCTGGGGTGGGCTCCCAGAGTGGCAGCAAGAAGATTGGGGGCGTGACGCGCTGCAAGCACACAGCGGTGGTTTTCTTTGAAGAGAAGACCACTGCTGTCATACACAGCACCACAGCACCACAGCAATTGGTGAAGGACTGCCACACCTGCTCAAAACAAAAAGCAAATGATGGACTTTAGAGGACACAGTAGCAGTGCTATCACATTGATTTTGCATTTTCCTATAACTCTAGTGCAAATTTTCCTCCCCCCCGTACATTTCATTATTTCACATGAAGCAGAATTGCTCTGATGCCCTTGAAGCAAATGATTATTTACCTTTTAATGGACCAACATAGATGTAACAACAACAACAAAGTGCTCTAGCTTTTGGACCAACCAGTCCTTCTTCAGAAGCTCATGGCAGTTGTTTAGAAAATACAATACTTATAACAGCTAGATAATGCAGAGAAAAACAGAAAAAAATCCCCATTGGTTAAAAATACTCATTTAAAAAAAAAAACAGAAGATGATGTCAGAGAAGTTTAACAGTACTATACTGCCTTCAGCCAGAAGCAACCTTTGGGTTAAACGTGCTTGGTAGAATCCTACTGCATATCAATTTAATTGACATAAAAGATAACACTGCTAAAGCAGATAACTCCTAAATCAAGCTATGAGTGTCACAGTTGGAATAAGGATGTGATTACTGAAAGGCAACCCCTCCCAGATTAAAAGACAAACTAAGATTGTTATAGGGCTCATGAAGTTTCAATGTCTGCACATTATAGACAAGAATTTACCAGTAAAAATTGGTCTTAAAGACATAAGTGCACACTATGTGATGTGTAAAACCTAGCTGGACCTGTCACCCAGCTGTACTCTCAATTAGATATAAGGCCAAGAAATTTCAAAAACCTCAGGACTATATAAATGATAATTTAAATATAAATCGATAATATTAGTATCAAACAAAAAACTCTAGTAGAGAAACTCAAGGAATTAAGACCACATAGCCTGTATATGTACTGATGTCAATATACACTGAGAATGTAACAACCTGATGTACCACAAGTGTCTAAGGAATCTGAAAAAGAGATAAAAATGTAATTTCTCTCCTCCTCTTCATACAAACAATACACCCTAACCCACCCCACATAACCATAATGTGGGTGGAAGAGATACATAGCTTTAAGGAGATGTTGTCTCTCTCTCTCTCTCTCTCTCATCCCCCCTTTTTTCCCTTCTCTTTCTCCCTCTCTCTCTCTCTCACACACACACACACACACACACACACACACACACACACTCTCTCCTAGTGGACCTATATTCACTTCAGTCACTGCAATTGTTCCCCAAAAGTTCAAGTTGTCATGAAATCCTGAGTAAAAGGGCTTATGTCTGATGCCCCTGTAACCAATGCAAGTCAATGGGAACAATTTCCCTGTAAATGACTCCCTATAGATCTGGGAGCCCTGCTGTATGTAGTCTGCCAGGGTCTTACAATATAATTCTTATTTTAATGCAGTACATTCAAAAAAATTATACTGAAGCAAATGGTTTGTTGCCTTTTACTGAACCAACATACATGAATTTTACAAAAAGAACAAAGTGTCTAAGTGTTTGGCCCAACAAGGTCTTCTTCTGAAGCTTACATGAGTAAACTTACAAGAGAGGTTCTAGCCTGTTCTAGCCTGTGTGACAATGGTTTCAACTATGCTGCTGAATTTGAAAAATTTGAAAAAAACAGCAATTAAATAACTTAGGATAATGCAGGATATATAAATGAAATCAGTGAGCACATGTGAAGGCATTGTTGTCATGTCAAAAGACAGCAACAGTACAGCAGCTACCTGAATTCACCTGCTTTTAATTGCTGTTTTAAAAGGGGGAATTTTTTAAAATATCCTGTAAATAGTTTCACAATAATTCCCTCATACCTTTTACCAAGTGTCTGCTCTACATAATTCAATGGTTGGCGCTCCTCCACAACACACAAATGAACGAGACTATTTTAGTTGTCATTTTCATATCTGCTTAAAATGAGTTTCCGCATGTAGCGCTATCAAAGCACGTTGCTGTGCTGAAATCAATGTTTGGGACAGATTAAAAATCACAGTGACACTGTTCAACAGACAGAGGTCTTAAAATGGCTATGTTAAAATTTGGTTACAAAAGTTCATAAAATGACTGCATTAGGAGCGAGCATTGCGCGGTTTCCACGCCCTCATAAGTTCATAGATTTGTAATATTTTCAGTCCAGATTTCCACCACTGGCAATTTTCCACATTCCCTTATGAACAATGCACGGCTGTCATTTTTTCACACCATAGCCAAAAGTGTGTTTTCACTCTTCCAGCGAAGAAATCGCATGGTCACAGGAAATCATTGTTTGGGACAGATTAAGAAAAATCACCATGACACTGTTCATTAGTGGAGGCCCAAAATGCCTGTGTTAATAATCTGCTGTAAAATCCCCAAACTAATTACATTACGGGTGTGCGTTGTCCAGTTTCTATGCTCACTCATGACTGCACCAGTTTTTCTGATATTTTAACTCCAGATTTTCAACATTGCCATTTTTTACACCGCCCCATGAACAGTACAGCTGTCATTTTTCACATCCTGTTCAAAATGTGTTTTCACAACTGTGGCACCAAATGGTGAAGTCACTGTGCAAAATCAGCTTTCAGCTAACAAACTGATATTGCCACTGTTCATAATCTGAGGGGGTCACAAAAAAACAATGTTGAAAATTTGGAGCAAAAATACCAATGAGCGTCTCGGCGTTCCTGTAGAGACTGACAGGCCTGGAGTGTGACTTGGGATTATGCACCTGTAATGCTCATACCATTTCCACCCCATCCACACCCTGCAGCTAGTGAGGGCATTGAGTTTGCCTTGGACTCTTTGGACTCAAGTTCACCTCATTCTCCTATACACCCATCTCACCATATTTCCTAATAGAATGGGGTGCAACATAAGTGCCAAGACCCAAAGGCACCGTGACACCTGTCGGTGACTGCAGGAGTAGGGTGTGGTGAAATGCCATAACCGTTATGCCTGACGACCAAAAGCACCCCAATGCCTGTCAGTATCTGCAGGTGGTGGTGGCATTGGCTTCAGTTCAATACTTCACTGCCATTCCTATTATGCAGCTCTGTAACTCCTACACTACCGGTGCCAATGTCAGCAAGCAGACATTCGGCATTGACAAATGCTTGTTTATTTATGTGACTGAAATACAGATTTTATTGACGTATCAGCTGGAAAGATGCATTATCTTAGAAAGTTGTATGTATTACTTCAATTTGGCAACAGAATGTTTGTATATGTGTGCATTATCTTAGAAAATTGCATGCATTTTTTGGCAACAACGAATGGCATTTTTTTATTCAAATGTCTTGACTGACTACGTTATGACATAATATGTTTTGCAACAGTTCCACGTGCTGCAGCTGCAGTACCTTGACTTGACTTTGTTATAAAAGCTTTCTTTTAAACAAAGTAAATTGATTTACTGATTTAAAAAAGAAAGCTGCAAATAGCTGAGATTAGGTAATATATCATGATGGTAAGTATTCTATAACTGAGTAAATAAATGGCCAATGTGCCACTTTTTTTTTCACTAATGAACTATGATGCAGCTGCAGCAGGAAAACTGTTAACATATTAGTGGGTGGGTGGGCCTGATACGTAAGTTGCTGGCTTTAGCAAACAGAAGAAACCATAGATGAACCTAGTTGTAGTCCTATCAATGTCACACATGATAATTTCTCCACGCCCTTAAATTGAATAGTTTTTCCTTCACATGTATTTTATTACTATCTTCATTACTGGCAGCAAAATTAAAAAACTGGGTTTGAGTTCTAAAAAGTTCTGGAAAAGATTAGAACCCTAGAACTTTTTCAAACATTCTAGACTAGAACTAGAACTAGAACCCAGAACTTTGGAGGGTTCTGACAACTCTACTAGCTTGTTCTTATTTTGCCAGTGCTGCAGGCTGCCTTTTTGTACTGGACTCCTGCCTGCATTTCCACCTTTTTCTGCCCACAAAGAAATCTGCAGCAGTCACAATAGAGCTCTGTTGAGGTTCCTCACTCCCCCTGTCTCACTCGCTCATTCTGTTTCTCCTGGCGCTGCAGGCTGTGCTTCTGTACTGGGCTCCTGCCTGCGTTGCCGCCTTGTTCTGCTCATAAAGAAATCAGCAGCAGTCATGATAGAGCTCTATTGAGCTCACTCACTCCCCCTCTCTCAGTCACTTCTGTTTCTCCCGCTGCTGCAGGTTGCCCTTTTGTACTGGGCCCCTGCATGCATTGCTGCCTTTTTCTGCCCACAAAGAAATCTGCAGCAGTCCCAACAGAGCTCCGTTGAGCTTGCTCACTCCCCCTCTCTCACTTGCTCATTCTGTTTCTGCGGCACTGCAGGCTGCCCTTTTGTACTGGGCTCCTGAATCTGTTGGCACCTTTTTCTGCCAACAAACAAATCCGCAGCTGTCCCTACAGAGCTCTGTTGAGGTCGCTCACTCCCCCTGTCTCACTTACTCATTCTGTTTCTCCTGGCGCTGCAGATTGGTCTTCTGCACTGGGCTCCTGCCTGCATTGCCGCCTTGTTCTGCTCACAAATAAATCAGCAGCGGTCACGATAGAGCTCCGTTGAGCTCGCTCATTCCCCCTCTCTCAGTCACTCGTTCTGTTTCTCCTGCTGCTGCAGGCTGCCCTTTTGTACTGGGCTGCTGCCTGCATTGGTGCTTTTTCTGCCAACAAAGAAATCTGCAGCAGTCCCGACAGAGCTCAGTTGAGCTCAGTCACTGCACCCCACTCGCTCAATGCTAATCTGCCCCAAACACTGATTTCCAACAGTGACTATGGTATTCTGCAGTGGAAGCATGAAAACACATTGTGGCTAGGATGTGAAAAATTAGAGCTGTACTGTTCATAAGGAGGTGTGGAAAAATGCCAGTGTTGAAAATGTGCTGTGAAAATATTACTAATTTGTGAAGTTGCAAGAGTGCCTGGAAACTGCACAATGCACACTCATAACACAGTCATTTTATGGAGTTTCATCACAAAAATTTTCAACATAGGCACTTTACGACCTCTGCTCATGAACAGTGTCAGTTTGATTTTCTTAATGTGTCCTGAACACTGATTTCCTACAACAACCGAGCTATTCTGCACCAGAACTGCAAAAACACATTTTGGCCATGATGTGAAAATGACAGCTCTACTGTTCATAAGGAGGTGCAGAACCATGGCAATGTTGAAAATCTGGAGTGAAAATACTATAAATTCGTGAACTTATGAGCGTGTGTAGTTACTAACAATGCAAGCTCATAAAAGTCATTTTCATAGTTTTCCACGGAAATTTGCAACTTAGGCTTTTTGAGAGCCCACCTCATGAACACTAGCACTGTTGTTTCATTAATTGGTCCCGAAAGGTGATTCCATACGGTGACCACAAAATCACCTTTTAGGCCGATTATCTACAATGACAATCGTGAAATCATGAGGAGAGTCTCAAAAACCCATGTTGAAAATTTGGTGTCAAAATTCAAAAAAATGCCTGAGAAATGCATCAAAGTTGAAAAAACCCTATTTATTCCATTGTACAGCTAGCAGGCATTTCCTCAGTTCGCGGTCAGATTTGAAGAGTGTAGATGTGTTCCCAGTCCACTGAAGAGCATCACGCCAGACTCTGGAGGTAAGTATGGGGTGACAGGGGTGAGGGGAGGCAGGGTGCGCAGTGGGTGGGTGCGGGTTGTGGGAGTGGGCATGGAGACCACGAGGGACAGTTTTCTTTTTTCACAGGGTT
Organism: Neoceratodus forsteri; assembly: GCA_016271365.2. Lineage (NCBI taxonomy): Eukaryota > Metazoa > Chordata > Ceratodontiformes > Ceratodontidae > Neoceratodus > Neoceratodus forsteri. Next base: position 22,171,633 of record JADMNL010000028.1, read on the forward strand.
AAAAAAAAACACACCGCGGGACCGTTTTTTATTAACAGGGGCATGTGGCTTGCAGGGGTTGGCTCCCAGCAAGCCAATGGACCCTTTTTCAGGGGGAAGCTGTAGCCGATGGGAGATTGGGCACCCCCATCAGCAAACAACAAAAGCGGGGTTACATAATGCCGATTGGGGATTGGGTACCCCCATCAGCATACAACAGAAGCTGGAGGGGGGTGACATTATGCTGATGGGGATTGGGCACCCTCATCGGCACACAACAAAAGTGGGGGTTACATAATACCTATGGAAAGTAGGATCCCCCTTGACAACATTACTCAGACATTGAAGCCGATGGGGATTGGGGCCTACTAAACGGCAAACAAACATGATGGGGCACATGCTGCCGAGGGGATTAGGGTGCTTATTGTTTGTGAACATGGCGGCAAGCTGCCACCATGTTCACAAACAATATCACTGTTACAAGGTTCCGCCCAGCAATGATGGGTAGCTCCCTCATTCAGTGGAATGGCTTATGCTGCAATGACAAAACAGTCCCTGATTGCAGCATCTGAAACACATAAGGTTGTGGCACACTGGCTGAACTAGTGTCAGCAGCAGCATGTCCTGGCATTGGGAAAAATGGGCCAAGTGTTCGAAGGCTATGAGGACATTAGCCACAACAGTGCCATGCCTCCAAACTTGCTTCTGGCAACCTGCCACAATAACATGTTTCTTAGCATGCATGCATAAATCAACATAAAATAAACAACAAAACAATATGAGTGGAGACCAACAATTGGACAAACCAAGAACAGGGGTTAACTGCTTTGAGTCCAGGTCCTATGTGCACCTGGCTGAGATGATGAAACAATCGAAGAACCAAGCATGGGCTTTCCTATGGGTACATCTGATCAGCAGGTGGGCATTGAGCTCTCAAGCACTTTTGTAAACAGGCTATAATAGTGCAGCTCTGACTGAACAGAACACAAAGAGAACACCACTAGCTGGTCGGTGAAGGACTTGGCAATCCTCTGCAGCTCCAGGCAAAGCGCAGACTTCTGGTTAGCAGAAGGTTCTCCAGATGATCTGCAGCAATGACCGCACTTGTAGGTTCCCAGCACACAGGACACCTCCTAAGAAGAAGACTGCTGACAATGTAGCTTTGCATCCTTAGTGGAGTGATAGGTGTCGCACACTTACGGACAACTGGAAAATAAAGAAGAGCATGCACAATGTTAACTGGCGCACTACTTGGTACCTCACTAGTGGCTTTCTACCACTTAGTGTTGCAGGACTGCTGCTAGAAGACTAGTGGCAGAACTTTGGAACAGGCTGACATCACTGGAGGTGGTACAGCTGCAGATGGCCGATGGGTCTGGGACCTCCCTGGGTCAGCATCAGGCTCTGGTGAAGCTGGTCCAGGTAACAAAGGCAAAGCAGGATGTCCATACACCAAGGTGCAATTCGATGACACTGCTCTGTAGCAAGCAAGCAAACAGTTCAGTTTTTGGCAGACACTTCAGTTCTTGTAGGAAATAGAGTATCTAAAGGGTGCTAGGCAGGCAACAGCACAATTTGGTTTGAGTGGTGCTTGAACAACCTAGGGCAACTAGCCCACTTTCCCTTTCCACTTCTGGGTGCTACACCTCTAAGGTTGTTTCTTGTGTGGACTTTCCCTACAGACCCAACTTCTGCTGCCAGGCCTATGGGTCTCCCTGTCAGCATCCCGCCTCCCTCAACTATGCCAATGGTGCCACTGCACATGGGTAGGGCCTTGTCCAGCCCTGCCCTCTTACTGACTTTTGTATAGGCATGGACCCTTCTGTCTAGCCCTCCTTTTCAGGGGATGGCTGGCTATGGGCATCTATCTTTGGATCCGCCCCTAGTGTAGAATGGCCCCAGGTGAGAACAAAAAGCTGGCAACCCACATTCCCTTTTCTCCCCCCTTGGCCTCCAAAATCACAGTACCTACTCCCAACAAATAGAAAAAATAAAATAACTCTGGGGCCTTATCTCTTCCCTGAACCCCCGTGGGCCCACTATACCTTTCTCATACATTTCTGGACCACTAGCCCTTTAAATTTTCTTTTAGGGCACTTTGCCCATCTTGTCAGTTTTGCACACCTCCTTATGAACTGTACAGCTGTCATTTACATCATGCACAAATGTGCTTTCGCACAACTGGCGCACAATGGAGTCATCCTGTGGAAATCATTGAACAGGACAGATGAAGAAAATCCATAGTGACAGTGTTCATAAGCAGAGGTCCCAAAATGCCTATGTTGAAAATTTGGTGAAAAAATTCCACTAAATGACTGTGTTACGAGTCTGCATTGTAGCAGTTTCTACGTGTGTTCAGTAAATTGGAGCATTTTTAATATTTTCACTCAAGATTTTCAGCACTGCCATCTTCATCACCCACCTATGAATGAATTGCAGCTGTCATGTTCACATCATGCCTGAATGGTCTTTTCCACATCTGGCACAGAATTGCACAGTTACTGTGAGAAATCAACGTTCGCACAAATGAGCAAAAATCACAGTGCCGCTATTCATGAACAGAGGAGTCCCAAACACTTGCTTGAGGTGGGGTTACAAAAATGCAGTGTTGTAAATTTGTAGTCAAGAATATCAACAAGCGGCCGGGGCATTAGGGTTTCTAACCATAATGTCCCACCCTGTCTGAACTGACAGGCATCAGGGTGTGCCTTTGCATTGCCAGCTATCGTGCTCATGCCATACCATCCCCCACCCTTAAGCCACTGACAGGCATTGAGGTGTGCCTTGGACTCTTGGGCCCCAGTTCACCCCATTCTCCTATGCTGCACCCATTTCAGCATATGTCCATGAAATGGGGTGACTGTAAATCAGGCACACCTCAGCACTTCGATAGTGTCTGCAGGATAGAGTAAAGGTAAAATACCATGAGTGTTATGGCTGATGCAAGGTGGCCCGTGAGCCCCAAGGATCCCCAAGGCACAATGCAATATTTGTCGTACCGCAGAGTAGGGTAGGCTGAAATGCCGATGAAACGTTATGGCCATGGCCAAAGGCACACCTCAGTGCCTGTCAGTCTCTAGGTGATGTAAGGTTGACATCACTTTCATACTTCACTGCCATTCCTATTCTGCATCTGTTCACCTCCTGTGACTACTGATGCCAATAACAGTAAGACAACATTCAGCATTGACAAATGCTTGTTTCTTCTGTCAGTAAAGAGGCGCTTAGTCTCCAAGGATTTTTCTTTGCAGGTGGCAACAGGAGACCAGCTGATGCTTGTTGTCAGTAATCTATGATCTGTTAATTCCCTTACATCTAGTTTTGCTTCTATGATTTGTACTACAGAGGAAAGAAATATAGAAATAAATTCTAGTGGAAAGATGGCCTTTAAAAAGGAATTACCTCCTATCGAAAATTTCTGCCATTATGAATCCATTAAGTTGACAACATTAATAATGTTCCTGAGTGCTGTAGAGTCACAAAATAGTTTATTCGATCTACCCCCAGTCATCTCTCTCTGTCCCACAGTTAAAGTCCCTGTCCAGATGACTATCCTAGATGTATGTAAAAGGGTGAACTTGTATAAATAATGAGGCTCTATAGGCTTTTGTTTGTGGGGCATATATTGTAAGAAGCCTGAATAACTCTGCATACAGTGAAAAGTCCAGTAATAAGACTTGGCCAGATCAATGTCAACCAACCTAGAGATCTGTATTCCTGGATTTTAAACAAATTCCTGAATCACATACTTCTCTACTTATAGACCAAAAGGAGGGCCTGCATTGAAACGTTGGGTCTGGTGTATTTCTAGCTGTGTCTGATGTCCTAGATGCAAATAATATCACATTTAACTTGCTGTAATAGAGGCTGACACTTTCGGTTCTTTCCTGTGGCTTTAATACTATTGGCATTTATTGGTGAGATGGTTAGCAGCTCATATTGTTATGGGTGTGATACAGGTGAGACTAGGTCTTGGTTAGAAAGCATGATTAATCTAGATCAGTGGTTTTACTGTATCTCCTTTGTCTTTGAATCGTTAGAATGACAGGCCTCACCCTACCTCCTTCCATGTCCGATGTGACTTCTGTAGAAACTGAGGTGGCTGAGGAGGAGTCAGACTCTTCTTCTCCAGAAACTATCTTCAGACTTTCAGTTGATAGTGTGGGGGTTTATTCCTGATTTCCAAGCTTTCCCAGTTTTAACTACCATAGCTAGTTTTAGACAATGTTTACCCTGATCTGTTGCATCTCTTTGCTAGGACTTTCTGAAAATCATTGCTGGGGGGATAGGGGCATATAATTTGTCTCTCATCTATCAGGGACTTTATTTGCTTGAATCTCCGTAGCATGAGCTCCACTGTTCTGTTTTGTATCTAACAAAGGTCCTGGTTGTTCTAAGGCATCTTCCCCTACTGTTTCCTGTTCTGTAGGACATGTTGGTTCAGGGGGTCATTGTCTGCAGGATTTTCTGCTGAGGCTTCTTCTGCTACCTGCTTTGCCTGCAACTGTTGGGCCCTTATTAATGAGGCCTTCCTAGGAACTGAGCAGTCTTCCCTATTGTGGAATGCCAAGGCATTTGCTATCTAGTACCTCTGTGCTCACATAGGTTAGTTTAAAAAGGTTTTCACTAGTGGGGAAGTTGTGACTGTATCCAAGCAATGGTTACATCTTAGGGTGTCGCAAGCTGAGCTAAGGTGAATACGGGACCCACATTTAAAGCCAGACTTTGGCAGCCCTTTGTAAAATAGCATTACCCTATCTTTCCCTAAGAAGATGGTTCTAGGGAGGTGAACTGGGCCATTTTTCATCGATTAGGATTTCACTTTTATTTTCCAAGCCTCGTTCAATATTTGCTCACTATCAAGGATTGGGTAGGGTTTGCCTAGTACTTCACAACTTTGACACAACCAGAATAATATGTCCATGGACCCCCTCATTTGCAAAACATGACAGTGATGACTTTCACTGCAGGTTTCATCAGAGGAACGGCCATGTAAGGGATCTGGATACGGCTATTTTTCATTGTCTGGCACTGGGCCCAGAATCTATCCAGGCTAGATACTGCCTTTAACCTTCACAGTGAAGTTGCAATTATCTAGCTGTATTAGAACAAAAGATTTCTAGAAAAAAAACCATATAAAACCTTTCAAGAGTTGTTTGGCTACGTACAGATGGTTCAGGGGTTCCTAGGCCTCCCTTAAAGATTAGCCTCACAGCATTCCTCCTTGGAGTTGGCTCCCCTTGTTCTGAAACAAATCAGATAACCAGAACATAGGGTTGAGTCAGGCTCTTTTGGAGGCATCCAGTAAAATACTCTCAGAAGGACCCATTCTAGCAGTAGGTATATTTTGATTTGCAACAGAAAACTTCAACCATGGTATCATTTGCATTATCAATTTCATATTTGAATGTGCACTTACGATGGGACCCATTACTGCAGTTATAATTTCAGAATCTGAAATAGTAGGAGGCATAGTTTTGAATGTTGCGCTACTGGGAGATATTGTCTTTTCACGACCAGATTGTGTACTGGCTACTGATGAAGTCATCGCTGCCTGGGAAGAACCAAGTTGTTTGTAACAGTGCTTCATTTCTTTACACGTGGGGTCAGGGACACATTCTTCTGATTGTTTGCAGCCAGCTTGCCCCTTGCAGGTGACAAGACTTTCTATAGATATGTTAGTGAAAGGAGAAAGTCCAGAGGGGGTATTGCTAAGCTTAATGGAGAAAAGGGAGCATGTGAGGAGGAGGACCCTGTAAAGGCATCTATCCTAAATAGATACCTTTGCTCAGTATTTACTGAAGAAGAAGGTAGGGCAAGGCCACACAGCTCACAGCATCATGGACACAGGGGAGGGAGGTGAGCACTACTCCTCTCTACAAAAGAAAGGGTCCTACAAGAGTTTGCTAAGCTCAGGGTAGATAAGGCAATGGGACCTGATGGCATACATCCCAAGGTACTTAAGGAGCTAAAAGGAGGAACTAGCAGAGCCATTAGCAGAATATTTAGTGAGTCTCTGAGCACAGGAGGGTCCCAGAAGACTGGAGAAGGCTCCAGTGATCCCGGCCTCCACAAGAGTGGTGGCAAGGGAGGGCGGAAACTACAGACGGTCGTCTTACCTCAGTAGTGGGCAAGATTATGAGGCACTCCTTAAGGAAAGGATAGTGCAACACCTGGAATCCATAGGGCACAGGATCCAAGACAGCATGGGTTTACAAAAGGAAGGTCCTGTCAAACTAATCTCATAGATTTCTTTGACTGGGTAACCAGAGTGGTGGACCAAGAGAGCAGTTGATGTCGCTCTCACCGACACAGCAAAGCATTGACACTGTTCCACATAGAAGATTGATAAATAAGCTGGGTAGGCTCAAGGTGGGGTCAGAAGTTGGTCAACTGGGTGGCAAACTGGTTGACTGGCAGAAAACAGAGAGTGGTGGTAAATGGTATACAGTCAGAAGATGCAAATCACAAGTGGGGTACCTCAGGGATCAGTCCTGGGCAAGTCCTATTCAACATCTTCATTAGTGACCTTGCAGATGGACTAGAGGTAAAACTTGTCTGTTTGCAGATGACATGCAGATCTGCAACAAGAGTAGATGAGCCAGATAGAATGAGGCAGAATGAGAAGAGATCTGGATAAACTAGCAGAATGGTCCAGAAGAGTGGCAACTGGATTTAATGCAAAGAAGTGCAAAATCATGCACATAGGGAAGAAACACTGAAGCCACTTATAGGCTGGGAGGAGTTGCTAGCAGTTACAAAGGAAGAAAGAGACTTGGGCATCATCATCACTGATGACCTAAAATCATCAAGCAGACCTCCTAAAGCAGTAGGTAAGGCTAGAAGAGGTGTTAGGGTGTATTAATGGGAATATACCAAGTGTCGTGGAGGAGTAATAATCCCCTCTGTACAAGACATTGGTTAAGGCCCCATCTGAGTACTGCGTGCAGCATTGAGCCACACCTTCACAGGACATTAACCAAATTGAGGCAGTCCAGAGAAGGGCAGCAAATGGTGCAGGGACTGCATCAAGACATATGAGGACAGATTAGCAGAGCTCCATATTTATACCCTTGAGCAAAGGAGGGAGAGAGGTGATATTATGATCAGGAAGCATTAAACACCTTAAGAACTAAACAAAAGGTGAAAAGGTCTAAATATGTTTAAATATAAGAAAATAGCAGGACAAGAAGACACAGCATAAGATTAGGGGAGGCCGATTAAAGAGATGGGAAATTCTTTTTCACAGAAAGGGTGGTGGATGCATGGAATGAGCTTACCACAAGAAGTGGGTGGCTATGAATACAGTGACAGGGCTTCAAACAGGCATGGGATAGGCATAAAGGGAACAATAAAATGACATTATGAATAGATAGGTCACCCAAGCAGAGCAAAGGCCGATGGCACATTATAAGGTAGAAAAAGAAATGGGCAGACTGGATGGGCCTTGCGGTCCTTATCTGCCGTCAACTTCTAGGTTTCTAGGTTTCTAGGTTTGAGCTGGTGTCCATGTTTGCTCTATTTAAAGTATTTTCCTGCATTGGTTCTACGGGCAGTTCATTTTTTTCCTGTTCAAAGTCTTTTAAAGTTCTCTCGGCTGGAATTGGAGTTGGGTAAGCTGAGTCTGTTACTTTTTTAGAGTTTGTTTCCTGACCCATATTCAAAGGATGTGAGACTCCTAATCATCCCTTGGAGCATTTGTGGAACACTTGTCTTTGCAAGGTTTCCTGGCTTTTGCCACATAGCATGATGCTGTTTGAAGCTGCCAGCCGATGAAAACAACATTGATAGCATTGGTGTTCTTTCCAATGACATCCTTTGATGTGGATGCATCATTGCTCAGTTGGGATGCCGTCCGTGAGTCAGCAGGACCTGCTGTCACAACAACTGGATGCATGGTTGACAATTCAGCTTGCAGTGCTTCTCGGTGCATTTTACATTTCCTTTCTTTCTCTAGAACTTCTTGCAGTAACTTTTCTTTATGTTGCCTTTCTACAGATGTATTCTCATGATATACAGGATTTAAAGGTACCTGCTCAGATTTTTCTGTTATTTCTTGTTGCGACCAAGTCCATATCAGAATTAAAGTAGCACTCTGGCACATAATCCATATCCTCAGGAAATCGCAAATTTTTTCAGCCTCTAACAACAGGGGCAGGGAGTGAGCCATCTTCCCCTGCCACATCAGCACTTCCTCCTCCTGTGTCCAGCTCCAAACTAAGTTCCTCCATCCATGCTCACAGGAAGAAGGGCCCCCTGGTGAATGACAAGGGCAGGGGAGAGGCCATCTCCCCTGCCACATCAGCACTTCCTCCTCCTCCTGTGTCCGGTTTCAAACCATGTTCCTCCATCCCTGCTCACAGGACTAAGGGCTAAGGGTCCCCTGGTGCATGACTGGGCCAGGGTAGGAGGCCATCTCCCCCACCACATCAGCACTTCCTTCTCCTGTGTCTGGCTCTGACCTGGGTCCCTCCATTCCTGCTCACAGGCAGAAAGGGACCCCAGGTACATGACAAGGCCAGGGGAGTAGGCCATCTCCTCTGCCACATCAGCACTTCCTTCTCCTCCTTCTGTGACCAGCTCCAAAATGGGTCCCTCCATCTTGTCCACAGGAAGTGACAGCACCCCTGCAGGCAGAGTCGGGGAATTTTCCTGGTGTCCTGTCCAAATTTCCCCCATTCATTGGAAACACCATAAACAGCTTAATCTTGTTCAGTCTCACTTGGCATTCATCTGTGTGGGATTGTGAGGGGGAAGGAGCAGCTGCAAATTGGGGTGTTAGCTGCACACTCAAGCAGGCTTGATAGACAATAGACCAAAACGGAGTGAGCATCAGGAAGTGGTGCTTCTATACTAACATAGAATTCAAAAACTTTAAAAGTAGAGCACACACACTCTAATACAAGGGCACAGGTCTATAAACAACTTTATTTCGAAGTATCACAAAAAGCCATATCACCTGACGTGTTTTGGATGATTACTGCATCCTTTCTCAAAGACTTGATAAACCATGTGGACTATATCTGTTGACAAGTAGTAAGTGAGTAGTCTCACTGCAGTAGGACATAGGACACTTGAACTTTGTATTCCCACATGTTGTAGGACATGTGGGAATATTTGCCCAGTAGTGGGAAAGATTATGGAGGCACTCCTTAAGGAAAGGATCACGCAAGACCCAGAATCCATAGCAGCACAGGATCCAAGACAACATGGGTTTACAAAAGGAAGGTCCTGTCAAATTAATCTCATAAATGTCTTTGACTGGGTAACCAGAGTGGTGGACCAAGGGGGAGCAGTTGATGTGCCTACCTTGACTTCAGCAAAGCTTTCAATACTGTTCTACATAGAAGATTTATTAATGAACTGGGTAGGCTTGGGGTGGGTCAGAAGTTGGTCAACTGGGTGGCAAACTGGGTGACGGGCAGAACACAGAGTGGTGATAAATGGTATATAGTCAGAAGAGTTGCAAGTCTCAAGTGGGGTACCTCAGAGGTCAGTCCTGGGGCCAGTCCTCTTCAATAACTTCATCAGTGGCATTGCAGATGGACTGGAGGGTGAGGTTTGTCTGTTTGTAGATGACACCAAGATCTGCAACAGAGTAGATGATCCACATGGGGTGAGCAGAATGAGAAGAGATCTGGATAAACTAGCAAAATGGTCAGAAGAGTGGCAACTGTGGTTTAATGCAAAGAAGTGTAAGATCATGCACATAGGGAAGAGAAACCCTGAAGCCACCTATAGGCTGGGAGGGGAGTTGCTGGCAGTCACAAGGGAAGAAAGAGACTTGGGCATCATCATCACCAATGACCTGAAATCATCCAAGCAGACCTCTAAAGCAGTAGGTAAGGCTAGAGGGATGTTAGGGTATATTAGTAGGGGTATCATAAGTCAGAAGAGGGATGTAATAATCTATCTTCACGAGACCCTGGTTAGGCCCCATCTGGAGTACTGTGTGCAGTACTGGAGGCCACCCCTTCATAAGGACACTAACCAAATTGAGGCAGTCCAGAGAAGGGCAACCAAAATGGTGCAGGTACTGCATCAGGAAACATATGAGGACAGATTAATCGAGCTCAATATGTATACCCTAGAGCAAAGAAGGGAGAGAGGAGATATGATTGAAACATTCAAACACCTTAAGGGCATTAACAAGGTGAAAGAGTCTAACATGTTTTAATATAAGAAAAATAGCAGGACAAGAGGACACAGCATGAGATTAGGGGAGGCGATTATGGGGTAATGTGAGGAAGTTTTTTATACAGAAAGGGTGGTGGATGCATGGAACAGCCTACCTCAGGAAGTGGTGGCTATAAATACAGTGCAGGGCTTCAAACAGACATGGGATAGGCATAAAGGAGCAATACAGATGAGTATGAATAGACAGGGCATTGACAAAGCAAAGGTCAATGGCACATTTATAAGGTCGAAAATGAAATGGGCAGACTGGATGGGCCTTGCGGTCCTTATCTGCCGTCAACTTCTATGTTGCTATGTTTCTATAATACTTTCAGTGGCATATGGGCCACAACTGAAAACACGTCTGCTTACACTAGCAGCATTCTTTATAACAAGAGAAGAAACTGTAATCCACTCCAGGGCTAAAAATCCTCTTCAGACATTAGGCTATTTGTCTAAAGTAACCAGGCACTTTTACTGAACCTGTTAGTCCTGAACTGGTTACTCCAGATAGGATTCTTCTCACACATTGCTCCAAATACATAGTCATTCTTTCAGAGTTATGAAAACCTTTTGAATTGCTTTTGAATGAAGTGACATTCCAAATTCAAATCCACCTCAGTAGCGTAAAGGTGAAAAGTCCCGAACAGTGTGGTATAGTCATACCTCTGAACATCATTCACCTCAGCCAACTTTAATTCAAAGACAGTCTTGCATGTCTGTATTTGCAGAAAAAGAAATTGCGCCTTCCCTCTGGTCATGGAACATAACAGAACAGGTACTTGCTTTCTGTAGCAAAAGTCAGAATCCACTCACAGTTAGACATTGCAGGCAGCTTCAAAATATTCTGAATTATACAGGGGCTTGCCCCTTGGATCCATCCCCTAGCAGTTCTTTTCACCCCTCCAGGATGAAAAAATCAGAAACTCCAGGTGTAGAAAAGGTCTCCACCACTTCTCTTGGCAAGCTGGAGAGTTACCAAGACTAGAGAGAGACTGCAGGGCCCTCAACTCAGAGCTGACAGCTGAGCAGTTCTCACTCCTCCAACTTCAAACTGCAACTCCAACTGCAGACTTACACTGACTCCCGTCTCAGCATTCCAACTCCCTTCTCAACAGCTGGCACAAGGGTTATGGTGCTGCAAGAGATTCAAACAAGCTCATCACTTCCATCTCAGCTGAGGTCAAGTAAACAGAAGCGTGAGCAGGTGAAAAACCATTTAACTAGTTAAACACCAGCTGCCTTTCCCTGCCTGTCACTGATACTGAGGGGATTATAGTAACCCCAGGGGACTGGGTGGTTACACCTGTAAGTGCACGTATTAAAATATTGAAATACTGCCAACCTTCCTGGCCATCTAGTGGTCCCCTTCCATGATCACTGTAAGTGCACATGATAAAATATTGAAATACAGCCACTCTCACTGGTAGTCTAGTGGCCCACCTCCTGCAACCCCATGCTGCCCATATTAGGTAATAAATAGCCTGCCTCCTTGTGATAGTACAGTTCCCCCTTCTATTCACCGATCTTGCTGTACTATTAAAATATTAATGTGGCATTCCTCCTCGATCCAGTCAGTCATAATAATTAAGTAATAAAACACCATCCCTTCAGATCCCAGATGCCGACATATTATTGGGCAACTGTATTTAAACATATTACAATGTGCATTTCTTTTCGTTTTCAGTTTTTATTTTTCATACTTGATAACTTGATGAGCATAACTGCCCATTTTCAAAAGTAGCAAGCTACAACAACAGAATGATAAATATTCATTAAATATATATACATACATACAAAAAATATTTAGATAATACTAATGCAAACAATGATGTAGAAATCACAAATAGTTAGACAACACACTATATATACAGTACAAACAGTGTAAGTAGCCAGTACTAAGGAGCAGACTACAGGGATGGGGACGGGGAGCACTAGACTACTAGGTAATGTGGGTGAGTTCATTTATCTCTATACCTGGTGGGTGCACCATGGCTGGCTGTAGCATGGGCGGGAAATGGGCATGGCCAACCCCATCATATCCAGGTATGGTGAACTCACAATCCAGCGCCACCTCCATGTGACCCACAGTACCTGGCCATGATGTGCTGGCTGACTCTGCTGCCACAGAGGACCAGGTGCAGAGGGCACAGCACCCACCACTGTGGGGTGCTGTATGGGGTCTGCAGGTGCGCCATGGGCAGCAGAGCCACCAACGGTGTCAGATGCCACCTGTACAGGCACCTGTATGTTGGGTGCACCACTGTCGACCATGTCCCCCAGTATCTGAGTGGTGTCTGGATCATCAGGGCCATCACTGTATGCCCCCTGTGTGCTAGATGCCAGCACCAGCATGGCATGAGTGTTGTCCACTGTGTCCCCTGGGTCATCATCAGCCAAACCCAGGAAACCCTCCAGCCATGAGATGTCATGCCTGCCAGCAGTGATACCGCCAGCTGAAGGGTTTGATGGGGTCACCCACTGGGGATGCAGGTGGGGACACAGCTGTCTTGGATGGTCCAGGGATGGCACCATCCCACATCATGTCCACAACCCTGTGGGATGGACCTGCATCATCACCTGGTAAGGCATCCCATGGAGCCGTGGACACAGCTGGACCCATGAGGTGTGATGGAGAGGAAAAACAAAAGAGGGATACATGGCCAAAGTCAAAAGTACAACAGTGGCAGACATACAGGTACAGTGTGTCATAGTGGTGTGCCATGGCTGCGCATGACAGTCCCTGGCATGGACAGGCAATACCTGTCCTGACGCTGTAGCCATGCACCAGCAGTGCATGGTGTTGCCCGGTGCCCGAGCATTCCCACATGGCACCATGTGGGACAGTGCTACCTCGTGGCCTTCCTGTAGTTTGATGGCAACAGTAACCTGATGTGCAGCACAACCACGCATGTAACCCCTCGGTAATGGCCTGGTGGACACAGCCATGCACAGCATAGGCCACAAATGGGCAACAAACACCCATGGTATGGCACACAGACAAATGGCCATCCCGCTGCACACAGTGGGGATGCCATGGCACCATGGCACATTCACGTGGCCTGACATGTGTCAAGGGCATGTATACTCATAGTGCTGTGATGGGCTTCCACCAGTCTGGAACCCCTCTAGGGACACCCTGCACAGCTGCACAGTCAATGCTTGACATGAGCAGCTTCTCATTTGGGTGAGATGCATCCCGATTGTGAACCACCCCCTGTTCTGCTCAGTGAGACCTCGATGTGCAGCACCTTCTCCTTGGCCCACCTTTTCCCATCGTTCATGTGTTTTTTTACACTCTTGGGTGGTCCAGTTGTAATTCCCCACCAGATTAACGTATCATGCCACTGACTCCCAGGCCTCATCCTGCAGTGCATGGCTGCCACCCCTGCCAGACAGGACATCCCTGCGCAGGTTCTATGCCTCTATGAGTGCTCTCTCCTCATAGAAACATAGAATTTGATGGCAGACAAGGACCACTTGGCCCACCTAGTCTACCCATTTTTCTACCTGATGGATAAGCTGCAGATTCAATTTAATCAACAGCTTACTTCCTTCTACCCCCTACTTGAACTGCCTTATGTCTGTCCTATGCATTCTTCTATTTTTACACTGTTCACAACTCTACAGCCTCCTCAGGATGGCTGTTCCATGATCCACAATCCTTTCTGTGAAAAATACTTTCTAACGTTACCTCTGAGCCCTCCCTCCTCTATCTTCAATTTGTGCTCCCTTGTTCTTGCACATCTTTTTCTGAAATATGCCACCCTCTTGCCCTCTTGTACTTTGTTAATTCCTTGAGATACTTGAATGTTTCTATCATGTCTCCCCTCTCCCTCCTTTCCTCGAGGCTATACATATTAAGCTGCTTTAGTCTCTCCTCGTATGTCTTTTGGTGCATTCCCTGCACCATTTTGGTTGCCCTCCTCTGAACAGCCGCCACTTTGTCTATGTCTTTGCAGAGATGGGGTCTCCAGAATTGCACGTAGTACTCCAGATGGGGGCTCACCAACTGTCATCATTTGTAAAGTTAGACCACTTGTGACCAATGGCACTGTCTCCTCCAAACATGATGGCTACTGTGGGTTACAAGACACAGACATTAGACATGCATATACAGGGCCCCAGTGACCTGTGCTGCCATACAGTGGTCACTGTGCTCCAGCACACAGCCTGCCTAACAATTACTGCCTGCAGATCATGTCCTCGACAGCATCATGGTCAGTCAGGGCAGTCTGTGGTGTGACCGCCCTGTCCAGGTGCATCGCCACAGACACATGCACGACCCTGGACCAGCCACAGGTGTTGCATGGCATGGTACACAGGCAGGTGGCCTGGACTACAACCACACTCTGCAACGTTGATGTATGTGCGGTCACAGCACCCTCCACCGTCCCCACCAACCTTGCCTCGGGTGGGCTGTGGGACAGTGTGAGACATACACGAGGGTGTGACTGGTATCCCTGCTCATGTCTGGACTGCACCAGGCTATCCACAGGCCATACCATAATTTTCAAAAGCTACAATGGCACAGGACATGTAAACAACACTTACCTTCAAGGCTGTCAAACCTCTCAGTCACCTATGCTCAGTGTGGGCCGAGCTGGGAGTATTTATGGCTCAGGGCATGCAAATGAGGTTTGGGGCAGATTTAATGAGATGCTAAGCAGCTGAGATGCCTCTGAATTCATTAATGGGCTGTATTTAGAGCAGTCTTTGTGCATTTCATAATTGCCCTCAGCTCATCCCAATCAAGATAGCGCATCTGCTGTGTTGGGCGCATATCCACGGTGCATTGTCCGTGCATGCGTGGCGCATTTGGGGCATGTCCCAACTCCGGCGCATATCTCTAAGTGCATTACTGCATCTGCTCTATTGGCCTGACAATTGCATCACTGCCATGCATCTCACGCACGACGGACATACCATCATCATAGGCGATGCACGCCCCTGTGCATGATTGCTGCCATGCTTCCTGATCCTATTTGTGCCTCGATCGTGACTACCTTTTCACACCTGTGGGCTACTGAGCACCACTGCTGCCCTGTGCAATGATGAGTGACATTCACAATGTGGCAGACATGAACATAGTGCACATGCATGACCCAGCCATGATCCCTCCAGGACATTGTATCAGCACCATTGGCACCAGTGGCACTTCAGCTTACTGTACGTGGTGACTTGCATGTGGCACAGTGGTGGATGTGGCACAATTAGGCCGTTCAATAGTGCAGGCCACACAGAGGTCACAGACTGTGTACACTGTGCATCAGACATGCCACGTGCCAGGAGAGTAGGAAACAGGGCCATGAATTGGTCCAAAGTGCAGCTCCTCTACCTTATGGCCTTAATGATGTGGGTGGAGAGCCAGCTGTTCGGCCAGGAGGACATGCAGGGGTCCAGGTCTGATGCATGGGCAAGGCTTGCTGGCCCGCTAGTGCACTGCACAGGGGCCCAGTGCTGATATAGATATGGTGACCTGCAATGCAGGGAGAGGGTGACGCTGGATCATTTATGGGAGTGTACCCGCAGGGGTGCACTGCCCCTACCAGGTATGTAACAGTCATACCTCTGGAGATTGTGTGCATGGGAGTTGGGGCTGCTGCACCACACAACAGCACACTCACAGGGTCACACACACACTTGAGCATGGCTGCACTTGCACTGTGGTGCCACGTACTGCATGTCACATGGGGTGGGCCTTTCATTTGTGGTGCATGGGTGGGGCAGGCCACTGTGCACTGCATGGAGTGGGACTAATGTTTACATTGCATGCCTATAGATGCACAGTTGGGGGGCACAGGCCCAGGTGATGAGCGCTGCTGCACACCACAAGGCCATTCATTACTGGTGCACTGTTTGATGACACCTTCACTGCAAGAACACACCAGTGCTGGTGTGAGGGGGTGTCTCATGTAGCATCTCCTCATGTTGTACTCTAATTGTGTGTTTCCTGCAGGGATAGAGGCATGAACACACTGGTGTTGGTAGGGGGCTGTCCCATGTAGCATCTCTATGTTGTACTCTAATTGTGTGTTTCCTGCAGGGATAGAGGCATGAACACACCGGTGTTGGTAGGGGGGCTGTCCCATGTAGCATCTCCTCATGTTGTACTCTAATTGTGTGTTTCCTGCAGGGATGGAGGCATGAACACACCAGTGTTGGTAGGGGGGCTGTCCATGTAGCATCTCCTCATGTTGTACTCTAATTCTGTGTTTCCTGCAGGGATGGATGCGTGAACACACCGCTGTTGTGTGGGGCTGTCTATATAGCATCTCCTCATGTTGTACTCTAATTGTGTGTTTCCACAGGGATGGATGCATGAACACACCAGTGTTGGTAGGGAGGCTGTCCTATATAGCATCTCCTCATGTTGTACTCTAATTGTGTGTTTCCTGCAGGGATAGAGGCATTTTATTTTATTTATTTAGCTTTTGTTGACCGGGTAAGTGCACTAGACAAATCCTGCCTATTTTCAGGCACGACCCAGGGGAGGGGGATACAGATGAATGCCAACTGACCTTGAACCAGATTAAGCTGTTGGTGGTATTTTTAGTGAATGAGGGAAATTTGGCCAAGACACCGTGGAAATTCCCCTACTCTTTTCGATAAGTGCCATGGGATCTTTAACATCCACCTGAACTACCACCAATCCAGGCAGATAGGACCTCGGTTTAACGTCTCTTCCGAAAGATGGATTGTGTGTTTCCTGCAGGGATGGATGCATGAACACACCAGTGTTGGTGTGGGGCTGTCTCATGTGGCATCTCCTCATGTTGTACACTAATTGTGTGTTTCCTGCAGGGATGGAGGCATGAACACACCGTGTTGGTGTGGGCTGTCTCATGTAGCATCTCCTCATGTTTACTCTAATTGTGTGTTTCCTGCAGGAATGGAGGCATGAAGACAAAGGTGTTGGTAGGGGGCTGTCTCATGAGCATCTCCTCATGTTGTACTCTAATTGTGTGCTTCCTGTAGGGATGGAGGCATGAACACCACCAGTGTTGGTGGGGGCTGTCCCACGTAGCATCCTCATGTTGTACTCTAATTGTGTGTTTCCTGCAGGATGGATGCCAGGCAATGCCATGGAGACCACTGAGCTGCAGGGAGCAGAGTGCCACTGGAGGTGCACAGAGGCGGTGGCTGTGCAGGTGAAGGTAAGTGAACCGTCCATGCATGTTATGTCTGTACAGGTGGAGTGGTGTTTGCCCAGGTGGGTGTTGCTGGCACTCCTGCCTACCCATATGTCTCTTGATGCATGGGCCCATTACTGGTATTGGTGCAGTGTGAGCCTGTGCCAAGGTGCACATGGTCCCTGTGTTGCGCAACATCCATGTGTGCTTGCCGTGCACATAGTGACCACTCAGTGGTACCCCATTTGTGTCCTGATGGGGCCAACATGCTTGTGCAGGCTGGTGCCTTGTAACGCAGTGTTGCCTGTGGATTGCCACTCTTGCCACCTGCACAGACCACAGTCCATACACATGTGTCATATGCCCACCTGTTTCCTGTGCACATTTGTTGTGGCACCTGGTGCTGGCCTGGTGCATTGTGCATCATGCCTGGCCGGATCGGGTACATTTCCATGGGGGATGCCTCCAGCTTACGCATGGGGGTGGGGGTGGTATTTGGTACATGGCACTCACTATCTGTTCTCTGTGTTCCCACACTCTGTCCCCAGGATGTGCACGCTGGTGGTCAAGGCCATGGGGGATGCCTCCAGCTTACGCATGGGGGTGTGGGTGGGGTTTGGTACATGGCACTCACTATCTGTTCTCTGTGTTCCCACACTCTGTCCCCTGGATGTGCTTGCTGGTGGCCAAGGCCATGGGGGATGCCTCCAGCCTACACACGGGGGTGGGGGTGGTGTTTGGTGCATGGCACTCACTATCTGTTCTCTGTGTTCCCACACTCTGTCCCCAGGATGTGCACGCAGGTCGGTCGTGACCATGGGGATGTCAATGGGAGGCACCACATAGACCTTGGACCATGAGTGCATTGCATCCTCCGCAATTCCTTGAGGTCACTATTCCAGTGGCAGGGACAGCTGCTGAGGGCACTAAATGACACGCCCAACTCCTTGACACTATCGGGACTGGAGGCGAGTGTGCCATCCTGGCACACCCCATGGCATGACAATGGACATTATTTGCCTTAGTTCATCCTTCATTGATTTGTTCTCATCACTTTCTCCTATATCCGTTCCCACTTTACTCCCCTGTTTCCCCAGTTTCTGGTGTTGTACATAGTCCCACACTTCCCATCCCTTGTGTGCATTTTGTTTCTACATAGTTTTTACTGTTGTTGTTAATGTTCTTGTACTTTTGTTAAATTGTTATGTATCTTCCCCATTGTCTGTGATCCTTCACTGTTCCTTGTTCGTGGGTTTCCATTACTATCTGCAGCTGTCCACTGTCCCTTGCTGCCATGCTTCTGTGCACACCTGTGTTTGGCACAGCCAGCTGCTTCCTGGATACCCGTGCCTCACCCATTGTGTCACACAATGTTGCTGTGGCATGTGGTTGGGCCTCCTGTCCTGCTGCACATGTCTATGCCCCTGGTCTGTGTGTGCTGCCTCTGGCATGCATCCATTGCTTTGCTGCACTATCGGTCATCAGACCAGTCTGCCATCTCCTGTGGTTGGGGTTTGGAATGCCTGTGTGCTGCAGTGGTGTCACCGTGTGCTGCCTGGACTTTGCACCAGTG
The DNA here is from genome assembly GCA_016271365.2 of Neoceratodus forsteri. Lineage (NCBI taxonomy): Eukaryota > Metazoa > Chordata > Ceratodontiformes > Ceratodontidae > Neoceratodus > Neoceratodus forsteri. The sequence continues at coordinate 22,190,494 of JADMNL010000028.1, forward strand.
TTGCCCTGTGTGGCATTGTATACCCCCACATCCCTGGGCACCTGTGGTAGTTGTCTTGTCCTATGGGCACTGCCATGCTGCATGCTGTCCCCCACTGGTATGTGGCACCTTGCTGCCAACATTGTCCCAGTCTTGTGTGCCTGCCATAGTCCTGCATGTGCTATTGGGTGTTGTTCCGTATGCCCTGTCTCTGCAGTTCATCTGCGACAGCCACTGTTGGGCACTTGGCCACTCTGGCTTGTCTCTTTGGGTGTATGCACTTCTCTCCATTGTCGCCCTGCATTGTCCCCTGTTGCGCACACATTCCCTTTTGGATTGCTCCCTATTCATTGTTCCACTCCCCGGGTGGCATTGTGCATCCCGGATCCGCTGGGGCATATCCCCTTGTGACATGCACGTCACACTTGATTCACAGTTGCGTTGACATGTCACATCCCATGGTACATCCCTTTGTTAATCGCTTGGCTTTTGGTGGGCACATCCTGTTTTCACCAACACTTCTCTGTTGTTTTCAGCACATCTGCTTTGTGAATCTTGCCATGTAAACTTATTATAAAAAAAAGTAAAGCAAAGATGGAACTTGAGCTTGCTAATACAGCTAATAAAGACAACACAAAACAATTCTATAGTTATGTCAACTGGTTACAGGGAAACAATGTTAGTGTAACATCTCTCATATATGAAGACAGGCAGATAGAGGCACCTTTCAAATTGTGACATTGTTTAATAATTATTTTGAATCCTTTTTTTCCAAATGAATGGATTATGGGGGAGGTATTCCAACAAGACAACCCATACATGTGGAGATAACACCTAATCTGATAACAGACAAGATTAAAGCACTAAAAAATACCACCTCTGCTGTCCCTGGTGATATCTCGGCTAAGATGCTTAAACTTTTGTCTCCTGAAACAGCCACACCTTTGGTTTTTGAGAACTCACTCCTAGGGCAAACCATTCCACCAGACTGGCTAACTGCTATTGTGACACCGATTCATAAGAAATGGGGCTAAACAGATTTCACCAATTACAGTCCAATTAGTTTAACCTCTGTAACTGGCAAATGTTTGGAGTCCATTAATAAGGATAATCTGTATAACAATATAAAAGCGAGAGGTCTGCTGGATGCAACTTAGCATGGCTTCACGCCAGGCAGATCGTGTATCAGTAACCAACTCTGTTTTTACAAAACAATTTCTTATGTCTTGAAACAAGGATACCAAGTGGATTGTATTTTTTTTGGACTTGTGAAAAGCATTTGCTTAGGTACCATATACTGAGATAATTAAAACCCTGATAAATCTAGAGGAAGATCACAAAATCATTGGGTGGGTTTACTTCTGGCTTAAAAGTAGAACACAACTTGCTAACACAAATGGACTCCACTCTACTACGGTTCAAATTACAAGTGGAGTCCCACAGGGATCTGTTTAGGACCTCTCTCATTTCAGCTAGTCATATCCAAACTTGGATGTGACATGTGTGTCTGGATCAGCAACTATGTTGATGACACCAAACTTGCATGTGTTATCTCTTCCACAGCTGAGCAAGGCAAACTCCAAACAACTTTAGATAAGACAGTACATTAGGAGGACATATCCGGTATGTCATTTAATTCAGAAAAATGATGTGTGATGAATCTGGGTAAACACAACACAGAAGCTGTATATTAAATGAATACTGTCCCACTTAAGAGAACAACAGAGGAAAAAGATATTGGAGTTATTAAATCCAATAAGTTAACATGAAAAACATTGTCAAACACAGGTTGAGAAGGCAGAGTTCTTTGGACCATAAAAATAAACTTTAAAAGTAGGGAAGTCAAAATAATTATGCCCCTGTACAGAGCCTACAAAAGGCCCCTTCTAGACTATGGCAGTCCATTATGGAAAGCACATAAGGGAAACAAAACAAGCTTATTATTGAAAATGTACAGAGAAAGACAACTAAATCAATACATGATAGTAGGGCTCTATCATATGAAGACAGGATAGTAAAGCTGAACCTAATGTCACTTCATATGAGAAGAATCCAAGGAGATATGTTGTTATGTTATAACCTAATGCAGGACTCAACATTACTATCGGAACTCAATCTGAGCATTAAAAACCATAACAGGGGCACAAGAGGACACAACATGGAATTAAAACATAACAGATTTAATACTGAAAAAAGCAGAGCATGTCTTACCCAAAGGGTGATTAAAGCAACAGTGCAAGAAAATGGTGAACATTTAGACCTATATACTTTTAGGGTTGTGGGCAGAGCTACAGATATTTTAGGAGAGCTTTGAGCTCTCAAAATAGGCCAATCTCAGAACCTCTTCTGTTGGACTTTTGAAGTATCCTTCTGAAAGCTCAACAGAGCTAAAAGCCCTCCACCACGATTGGCGTACAGAATAACAGCTGCACTATTTTAGCTGTTATTTTCACATTCTGATCACGTGCACTTTACGCATGCATACAAGTCATGCACATGAGCGGAGTTGCGTGCATGTGCAGTTCTGTGGGTGCCACCATGCTCCGTATGGCAAAATGCCATTTAGTGATGTCTGTGCCCCCCTTCCTGAGTCATTGCTGACATCTTGTGGTACACTGGAAGCCCACCCCCAGTGTGCATATTTTTTTTTTTTCTGTAAATTAGAAAATGGTCTCTCATCATGTTTTTCCCACTGTGCTCCACAACTCATGCCCAACATGGGATTCCCAATCTCATGTTGACATTCCATGTGGCATGCTGGAGCCCACCCAGTGTACTGAACTGTCTTGTTTGTGTGCTGAAAATTAGAAAACCTGTCCCTCGCTGTCATGCTGTTTTCCTGTGAAACTAAAAATGGTCCCTTACATTGCTGCAGTCCCCCTCCCCACCACCCTAGCACCACACCTCCCCCACACCCCACTTACCCATACTTACCTTTGGAGTTTGGCGCTGCTATCTTCCTGGACCAGGACACATCAGCACTCTTCAAGCCCAGCCACAAACTGAAGAATTAAAGGTAAGTGAGCTACCAGCCATTCAATGGTGGTTAACTTCTGCTGATATCTCAGCCATTTTTTGAATTTTGCCCCGAATGTTTAACATGGTGTTTTGGAACCCCACCACTTGAAAGTTTTCACTGTCATTTTGTTACTCAGACACAAAAGGTCATTTCACGGTCACTACGTGGAATCATCTTTTGGGACTGATTCACAAAATAACACAGCCACTGTTGATGAGGTGAGTCCTAAAAGCCCATGTTGCAAATTCAGTGAAAAATTCAAAAATAAACTACATTACAAGCATGCATTGTGCAGTTTCTCAAGCATGTTCCTAACATTGCAAATTTATCATATGTTCATTCCACATTTTTAACATTACCATGTTTGCACACCTCCTTCAAAACAATACAGCTGTCATTTTCCACAACCTGCCCAAAATATATTTTCGCACCTGTGGTGCAGAATAGCACATTTGCTCTGCACAATCATTTTTCTTAGATAATTGAACAAAATGGCACTGGCACCTTTCTTGAGGAGGGGACCAAAAAAGGCCATGTTGAAAATTTGGTGAAAAAATTCCAAAAATGACTGCATTAAGAGCATACGCAGTTTCGGTCATGATGCTCTCTTAATAATATCACTAATTTTTAATATTTACACTTCACATTTTTAACATAGCCATTTTGTACACTCCTTCACAACTGAATAAGCATCATTTTCTACAACCTGCTCAAACCATGTTTTCAGCCTGTAGGCTCAGAATAAACGTGTTTGGTCTGTGTAATCACTTTTGGAGACCATTAAACAAAATGACATGGTAATGTTCATGAGAGGGTCCCAAAAAGACCATATTGAAAATTTGGTAGCAACACCTCCAACATACAGGTATGACCAAGTTACACACAGACACTGAAATTTAGATTTAGAATTTGCCGTATTGGTCCTTGCAAGAATAGATCAGAAGCAAATGATTTGATACTTTTAATGGACTCAACATAGATGTAACAACAAGAATAAGTGCATTGGGCATTGAATAATTTGTATGTACATGTTATAAGATTAGTCACATCTAAAACTGGCTCTTCCTTCCTACTGCCTCCACTCACTGTCCTTCCCAGTCCATTGACCTGGCCCCAGCCCTAAAGTCACACACCTCTCCCCATCCCTTTGAGCCATCTCCAGCTCTGAACCATCCTATCTCTAGCTACTGTGTCTGTCTATATTTAAGCCTTCTTCTTCCTATTCCTACTCCTACCTTCGCTCCCTGACCCTATCATTGAGTAACACTAACCATTTCAATCCTTTTGTCAATAGTTACAATTAACAGCAATGTGTCACTTGACTTATACTGGATCACTATATACCTTTTTACATTGTGTTCTATTTATAATCAGTGTATCCTCTGACTTGTATATATTTTACATGCAGACAAATTGTGTTTTATCCATACCTAATGTATCTTCTGACCCATATATATATTCTACTTTTATTGCTACCTGCTGATACTCATGTATATACTGTATTTTATTTTATTTCATGTTGCATCCTGTGTTTAATGTTCTTTGTAATGAACCTAGGTCCACCTCAAAAATGAGCTTTGCTCAATGGTGATCGCATAGTTAAATAAAGATTCTGATTGATTGATTGACATGTGTAACTCTAGTACTTGGTAGTGCTTCACAGCCCTATTGGCTCTTGCCAGAAGTTGTTTATTCAGTTTTACATTCCCCTCATCTATTGACATGATACCGCTTCTTTTCACAATGTCAGAGTCTGCTAGTACTTTTCATATTTGAAATAATAAATGGAGTGCTCCTTTTAATAAGGCTGGGACCAGTTTTTAATCATTATTCCCATCTGTTTTGAAGACCTGCTATTCCATAAGGCCATGGAACACTGTCTACTGCATGCTAGTTCATTATCGACACAACCGAAGAGATTTTAAATAATTGATGCACAAAAACTGCCAAGAACACTGATGAAAACCTGCTCCAAGTCATATTAAATGCAGCACTCCTTTTATTATTTCAGATGTAAAACAAAAGTACTAAAGCTGACTCAAATTGTGGAAAGAAGGACATCATACTAGTTAGTAGATAAATGACAATCTAAAACAGAGAAAACAAGTTTGTCATAATTTTCACCATTTTCTACCACTGAAAGATGTTTCCAGTAAGAATAAAAACCATTTCAAAATTCATCTCACTGGTTACGTACAACATGCCTAAATCATTCACATATTATAGATAACCGGTGGAGCACATGTGGGCTTATAGCCTTTCTTATGCTCCTTAGACATTAGTATGAACCTTAATATAATAATCTAATAATTAGGTATCAAACCATTTGCTTCTGGATCTAGCTTATAAATTGCTAATTTATGGACTATATACATCATAAGCTGCATTTATTTGGTTGTTTTCATATAGTCCTTTACTGCCACACTTTAATAAGTTAAGAATGCCTGCTCAACAAGTTTTTACATAGAAACATATAATTTGATGGCAGATAAGGACCACTTGGCCCACCTAATCTGCCCATTTCCCTACCTAACTGATAAGCTGCTGATCCTAGTTAACCAACAGCCTACTTCCTCCTACCCCCCCACTAGAATTGCCTTATGTCTGTCCCATGCATTCTTAAATTCCCTCACTGTTTTTGACCCCACAACCTCCTCAGGAAGGTCATTCTATGCATCCAAAACCCTCTCCATGAAAAAAATACTTCCTCTTGTTACCCCTGACTCGTGCCTGTCTATCTTCAAATTTGTGACCCCTTGTTCTTGCACATCTCTTTTTTGAAAAAGTGCTACCCTCTTGGACTTTGTTGATTCCCTTGAGGTACTGGAAAGTTTCTATCATGTCCCCCCTCTCCCTCCTTTCCTCAAGGGTATACATATTAAGCTCCTTTAGTCTCTCTTCGTATGGCTTCTCTTGCAGACCCTGAACCATTTTGGTTGCCCTCCTTTGAACTGCCTCCTTCCTGTCTGTGTCATTGTGGAGATGGTCTCCAGAGCTGCATGCAGTACTCCAGATGAGGGCTCACCAACTGTCTGTATTAAATAGTTTTTGAAGTCATTTGACTATTTTATGAATTAAAGTTTTTGGAAATATGACTTGTGTGAATGCTGATTTTGTCAGTCTGAGTTAAACTTGTTTTGGATTGAATATCAAAACACCGCTAGCTGCTGTATACTACTTCTAGTGGAGGAGTGGAGATGTTTTGTAGACACTGATGATGTCATAACCTGATCACACAGTCTAGTCCTCCATTTCAGCTACCTTGTAGGACCTGTTTTTCCAAAGTTTAAGTAAACTGCAGCTGTAGTAATAATGTTAGAATAGAATCTTAGGGCTGGCTGCAGTGCTTGCATTTCCAGTAGCTTCAGATGCCTGGTACTGTACTTTAGAATGCATTAGGAGCTGGTTTTGGAAAGCAGTGCTGAACCAAGGTATAGACTGTCAAAGTGGTGCACAATTTTAGAATGTTGGGAAGGGCGAAGGGGATATGAAATCTCAGCATGTAGTAGGGATGTACCATCTCAAAATGAGGTGGGTCACTCACTCTCAGAATTCAACAGGAACACACATTGAGGAATTTTGCAGGGGTTGGCAATTCTGAAATACAGTATAGTTGGGATTCACAGTGTAGGAATGTGAAAGGATACACCATTTATTCTGAAACTACTTGTCCCTGCCGCATTCCAAAATTGAACACACCCATTACATTTCAATTTTATGCAGCACACCCCCACCACATTCTAACATTGTGCATCCGAGCCATATTGTAAAAATGTGCATTCTTTCCACATTCTAAAATTGTGCAATCCCACTGAATTCCAAAATTATACATCCCCACCACATTGCAAAGCTGTGTTTCATTGCCACATTCTGAAACTGTGTCATAGCCACATTCCAAAATTATCACTCCTACATTTCCAAATCGGGCATCCCCACTAAGTTGCAAAATTGTGTCACAGCCACATTCAGAAATTATGCATCATTGCCACAATCTGAAAATGTGCATCACTGCCACAGTCTGAAATTGTTTGCCATCGTCACATTTCAAAACTGTGTGGCATTGCCACATTCTGAAATTGTGTGACAGTGCCACATTCTGAAAGTGTGCATCAATGACACATTCAAAAACTTGTGCAGTCAGCTCTGTGGTGCCAAGGAATATGGTTTTGATCAGCATACTGGTGACCTGTGATCACATCCCAAGCCTGGGATGTCAGGTGCTGATACCAACAAAGAGGTGTTTAGAGCATCTCTTGGGTCATGGGAGCCAACTCAATGGGTGCTTGGGTGCTCTAGCACCCACAAAGTTGACATAAGCACCCCCAATATTTCGAGGGAAGCCTGCAATAAAGGATTGCTAGGGAACCTGGTCACAAGAAAAATACTACCTACTGGCAATGAACACATGCAAAGATTCTTAAAAGTTGGCATTCCTGTCTTGGGTGCTTCCCTCTCGGGTGGGGGAGGGTGATGCTGCACTATTTCAATGGTGGCTTCTGGTGGTGGGCTGAAGTGGTACTCTTGGCAGTGTGCGTGAGTTAGCACTACTGGACACCCCACACAGGATGCACACTGCGACAGCACTTACATGGGTGGGGGGACAGAAAATGGGAAAAATGGGCTGTCTAGCTCTGCCAGATGATGGTCACTCCTCCCCCATGCTGAGGCTCCCAGAGCACACTTCCTCTATCCCCTGTCTCTGTCCGGGGGTCACATAAGTCATCTCCTTCCCCTCCAGTAGGAATAATGCCAGGCCCCCTGGATGCAGGTTGTATAGGGGTTGTGAATGATGAAGAGAGGCAGCAGGGGTGAGACTGGTGGATGTAAGGGAATTAGCGATACTGAAGAAATGGTGGGTTGGGACCATGTGGGAGCATAAATAGATAAACCAAAGAATTGTGTGTCACCACCACAGTCTCAGATTGTACCTTCCTGCCACAGTCTGAAATTATGTGTAAACTTTCAGGACTATGTTGCAGGTTCAGGTTATGACATATCATCAAATGGACATAGAGAATGATGGAAGCTGATTTGTCAGACTGGGGCTTTAGCTGTGTGTAAATCTCACAACAGACACATGGAAAAATTCCAGCTGACCTGATTATAGGCTAATTAAGTGACCGAATGTTGGTAACCTTGAAAACCACCATTTATTTTATAATAGTCAGTATGGTTAAAAAACATTGGTTTCATTATGATCTAATGAATATAGTATGCCATATTGAAATAGAGATCCTGAAAGCAACTTAAAATTGGGAGTTCCTTCCTCCACCTCTGTGGTGGTTCTATGGAGTCATTTCTGAACCGTAGCCCTGATCGCAAAGTCACCCAATTGTGCCGACTGCAGAAACAACTGTCCAGAACTATCACCAAATTACGATGTCGCACAACACCAAGTTTTCAATAGTCACAAATGCCACCTCGGTGCCATCACATAACTTGGAAGTGAGCAGCCAGATAATTATTCTCCTCTGTAGCTGTGAAGCCACCCCCTCATCCTGTTCAGTGGCAACTGACTCCTCCTCAAGCACTACCTCAGTAGGAGGTGCTGACAAGGGGGTAGTGCTCCAATGCTACATGCAGGCCCCACAGAAGTAAGGCTGACTCCACCCTCACCTGCAGTCTCAATGCATGGTATTGTGACTGAGCACTGAAATCGATGTGCAGGCATCTCCTGTAATCAGTCCAGCTCCTCACACACACTTGTACATCATAACTGCTTAGGACACTTTCTTCCACTCAAGCCACATCAACAGAAAGTGCTATTCATAACAAGGAGGGACAAAACACTGCCATGCATAACCCTCCTGCAGTGACAGTCACCCCATGTAATCTTAACACAGAAACCTAATCTAAGCAAATAAACACTGTTCTTAGTTGTACAATGACTTATTTGCTCTATAATGATTCTATATAAACACATTGTACTGTATTTCTTAAATTAGTAAATAGATTGCTCTATTACTAACTGATGACATATTGATGGGACTATTTTAGCATAGGTGGATGGATAAAATCTTTTATTTCTTGACATTAATAAAAATATTGATTTTTTTTTCTCAATAAAAAGACACATTTTGTTTCTTAATTCATTTTTTAATAGCAATTATGCCTCAAGTGGTTTATGACACTAGGCCTGTGGCCTTGTACCACACCACACCCGAGGCATGTGTAAATCTCACAACAATGCACCCCTGGAGTGCATTATTGCTTAAATCATTGCTTTTTTGAGAAAATGACTTTTTTGGAAAAACAGTGAATTTAAGGTTGCAAAATGACTTGCAGAGTTTAAGCAAATTAACTTAAAAGATCTCATTTTGGCATGAGACTGATTTGGGATATGCTGATCCCAATTCTTAATATATTGATCCCAGAAATTTGGGCTTGACTCCCTATTTAACACCCCTGGGTCGGGTGTATCCCATTTGGTCTCATGGTTTTGTCCACTTTCAGATTTGCAAGTCCCATTGGGACTCTTTCCTCTGCAAATGAACTTGTGTCCATTTCCTCCCACCAGTGCTACTGTTGCTCCTTGGTGGTCTGTCCTGCTCTCCCTCTACTGTGAAGACTGAGCAGAAGTACCTCTTCAAGATGTTTGCTTTTTCCTGGTGCTCCTCCGAAACATAGAAACATAGACTTTGACGGCAGATGAGGACCGCTTGGTCCACCTAGTCTGCCCATTTCCCTACGTAGAGGATAAGCTGCAGATCTTATTTAATCAACATCCTACTTCTTCCTACCCCCCACAAAAATTGCCTTATGTCTGTCCCATGCATTCTTGAATTCTCCCACAGTTTTAGACCTACAACCTCCTCAGGAAGGCAGGTCCATGCGTCCACCACCCTCTCTGCGAAAAAAATACTTCCTCACATTGCCCCTCAGCCGTCCCCCTATATCTTCAAATTGTGTCCCTTTGTTCTTGCACATCTCTTTTTCTGAAAGATGCTACCCTCTTGGACTTTTTTGATTCCACTGAGGTAATTAAACATTTCTATCATGTCCCCCTCTTCCTCCTTTCCTCAAGGGTATACATAGTAAGCTCCTTTAGTCTCTCCTCATATGGCTTCTCTTGCAGACCCTGCACCATTTTAGTTGTCCTTCTCTGAACTGCCTCCATCCTGTCTATGTCCTAGCAGAGATGGGGTCTCCAGAACTGGATGCAGTACTCCAGATGGGATCTCACCAACTGTCTGTACAGGGGGATAACAACTTTTTATTTTCTGCTGGTGAGGCCTCTCACTATACATCCTAGTATCCCCCCAGCCCTCCCTACCACCTTCTCACATTGCTTGCCAACCTTAAGGTCATCTGATATGATTATCCCCAGGTCTCTTTCCATTTTTGTTGTTGCTACTACCTCCCCGCTGTGTAATCTTCCCCTGGGTTTTTGTTTCCCAGGTGCATTATTTTTCGCTTCTCTGAATTGAATCCAAGCTGCTTTACTTCTGACCATTCCTCCAACCTTGCCAAGTCCTTTCTCATCCCTTCCATGCCTTCTTGTGTATCAACCCTGTTGCAGATCTTTGTGTCATCTGCAAAGAAGAATACTTTTCCTTCCAGTCCCTCTGCAATGTCATTTATAAAGACATTAAAAATAACTGGACCCAGTAGTAAACTCTGCGGTACCCCACAAGTAACCCCTCTTTCTTTAAAGTGTACTCCATTTACAGTACCTTCTGTGTCCTGTTGTCCTGCCAATGTTTTACCCAGGTTACTACCCTGGTTAATTTCACTATTAATCTTTTGTGTGGGACTGTGTCAAATGCCTTGCTAAAGTCTAGGTAGGCCATGCCCACAGCCCCTCCCTGGTCTACTACTTTGGTCACCCAGTCAAAGAAATCAATTAGATTTGTCTGACATGACCTTCCCACTGTGAACCCATGCTGCCTTGGGTCCTGTGCCCCACTGGCCTCTAGGTACTCAATAATTCTTTCCTTCAGAAGTGAGTCCATCACTTTCCCTACCACAGAGGTCAAATTGACAGGTCTGTAGTTTTCTGCCTCTGTCTTGGTCCCACTTTTAGGGGAATCACATCTGCCTTCCTCCAGTCCTCAGGTACCACACCATCCTCCCATGATTTGTTAAAAAGGGTAATCAGTGGTGTCATTAGTTCTCTGCTTAATTCTTTTAGAATTCTGGGGTGAATTCCATCTGGCCCCATTGCTTTGTCCACCTTCAGTTTTAGGAGTTATTTCAGAACCCTTTCTTCTGTGAAAGGTCTGGGGTTGACCCCACCAATCCAGAGTGCTTCTGTCAATTGGATTAGGCACCTCCCCCCATCTCTTTTGTGAATGCTGAACAGAAGTATTTATTCAGTATCCCTGCTTTTTCACTGTCCCTCTCTGCCGACCATTCTTTTCAGCCTCACTATCCCTCCCTTTGTCTTTCTCTGAGCAGTTTCCCTTCACCATCTTCCTTATCTTCATCATCCTCTTCTTGCCTTCCTCTCCTCATTTTTGTACCTGAAGAAAGCCAAGTCCTTCTTTTGCTACCCCTTTGGCTATCTTCTGTTTGAGCCTTTTATCCCCTCACTACCTTATCTGCTTCTCTCTGTTTTTCCTGGTAAACGTCCCTATGCCTATCCATCTGTATTTCTTTGTACCTCCTGAATGACACACTTTTATTTCTTCACCTTCATGGCCACTTCCCCACACCACCATAATGGTCTTTATTCTTCCTGCTTTTGCTCACTTCCTTCATGTAGATGCTGGTTACCTTCCCTACACCTACCTGGCAATCCCTAACTGCTCGTCTGCCTTTGAGGCAGTGTCAGATTTCTATAAAATTCCCCCACCCAAAGTCCAGGACACTTATCATTTTGTGGGTTGCCTCCATGCCCATCTTAATGTTGAAAACACTCTACAGTCATCATTGATTCCCAGGGAACAGTCCACTATAACTTGCATTTATGCTGTCACATCTCCTGTAGGACAGGGATTCAGAGGGACAAAGGGAGAGTGTATGTCCCAAATAGGGCAGCATCTTTACCCATTTAATAGCTATTACCCATCTTTACCAGCATCTTTACCCATTTCCAGCTGTTTGCATGCTAATAATCCTATAGAGAAGGCAAGCTGCTAATGGTACTCTTGCATGCTGTTATGGGCTCATTAGCATCTCTGTAGAATGCTACAGTAAATGACTGCATGGAAGCATTGTGTAGAGCAGTGCCAGTCCACAGCTCATAACTTTCCTTCCATTGCCCCTGAATATTATAAAAAATGATCTCTGGCATCTAGAAATCACCCCCCCCCCCGATTGGGTTCATATGACCCTTGATTACTATACTAAAAATGTCCCTGGAATCTAGTATTCTCCTCACCTCCAATCACTGTTCAGATGCCCCAGATCACTGTATTAAAATGATCCCTGGCATCTAGTCCACCCTCTGATCACAGGTCCAAGCCCCCTTCCCTTTCCACCCACTCAGGCCCTTCCACACATTTCTATTGTGACCCTTAACTTACCCCAGTTGTCACACTGTCAGTCCCCCCACTGCAATGGTGATAGTTCCAGCCCCTCTGTTCACATCAGCTGGTCACCATCTGAGTGAAAAACAGGGATCACACACCTACTGTAGAAAGAGGTGTTCTAGGGGAGTGCATGATGAAGTCCCCAAGGAGAATTGACCAACAGGAGAGGAACATCCTCAACAGTGTCCATGGGAGAAATCCCCAAGTGAAGAAAGCAGAACCATTCAATGCCATCAGGGCAGCTCTGGTCCTCTCCAGAGATGGGCTCAGCCATTTGACCAGAAGAGAATTCCACGACTCTGTCAGTCCCCAACCCTGAGCCAGTTCTGCCATTGGCACTGAAATTGGGATTAGAAAACAACCTAGTTACTATGTCCAGCGCTGTTCTTGGTGCTAGGCCTGATGTTTGATCCTTCACTCCACAGATCAGTCCCAGCTCCAGATTCTGCAAGCAGTGTCTGAAACTGTTCTGGGGTGACAAGTGGCATCAGGACAAGGGACTGACCTTGAGGTGACACAATCATAGACATCTTGACAGGTGCTGGATCCAGGACTGACACCAGAGCCAGAGACACATCAATTGTGGGGCCTGGCATCACTCTGCCCCTCAGAGCTGTGTGGGCTACTTGAGTTGGAGTGACACCTCAACCTCTGTAATAGGACCTTGACCTATCCCAGTGCTGGTCCCTCTTCTGGCAGCATGGATAGTACCAGGAGGGGAACTGATGTCACAGCCATCAATAGCCCACTCACTGACACTGTGAGCAGTGTCAATATCTGGGGCAACACCAGGCTGTGACACCAAAGTGCCCTCTGGTGAAGACCAAGCACATAGCCTTACCACCAGTGACATTCAATGTCCAGGATGAATGAACTGGGGGGTTACTCAGTAGGCCTCCCAGAAGGAGCCAGCTTTCCACCAGACTCACTTCTCAGGACCTCTGAAGCCTCATTGATGTGAGGACTGGAATAACCGTGCTTCCACTGTACCAGGGGCACTGGTAAGGGACCCTGGCATAAGGCCTAAGATTCTGAACTTGGCAACACGTGGAGGTACTATTTCTTCTTGTCCAGGGCTCCCTCTGCATTGCTCCCTCCAGCTCCAGTCTGGGACACAGTGGCAGCAACAGCTCAGTGGGTCGGTCGGGTGGAGCAGGCTCCCAACCTGACCTTTACCCCATGAGCAAAACCCCAACTGGCAAAGGGGAATACATGCCTCTTGACTAACTGGTGACTTAGGCTGTACCTAAGGAGGTGATCCTACTTTCTTTGGTTCGGTTCTACTGCCAGGACTGACATTTGGATGGGGGTGGGCAAGGCCTCAATGCTCTGTTGACTGATATCAAGCTATGATGGTCCAAATTGGATTTGATTTTTGGTTAAGTCTGGCCTTTAGAGCAAGACGTACCCCAGATGCTTAGGATGTAGATGCTTGCTGGTTGGCTGTTTTAACACTGTAGGAATGTTGAGCCGAGGGGTCTTGGCAATTTTGGGGGGCATGCAGCATTTTGCAAGGATGCCTGTAGCTCCTTTAATTATCGACCAAGCTCCTCATTTATTTGCATCTCGATGAGCAGTGCACAGCTCAGTTTTACGGTCATAATATCATAGCTTTGCATGACTGTGGAGCACCTGGCTGCTTCATGTTTTTGGCAAAGGACTTTCTCTGCCTATTCTTTAATTTTTTGATACCACAGTCTGAGACTCATTTTGAGGTCCTTACATATTTTTCACTGTTCAGTATTTTGTGCAACATGCTCTGTAAACTCCTGGTAATGGGCCTCCTTTTGGGCATTTTTATCTGGAACGTGCTGACTCACCTCACAGGTGACAGGACTTGTCATGTATACAGCCTCCTCCACTCAGGCATTTGGAAATCTGGATGGACCTCCTGAAGGTGCCACAACAGCTTGGTTGTGTTGCTTGATTCTCTGCATCTCATTCCTAGTATCCTTATACAGCTGGTGCTGAGCCCCTTTAGATTTCACTGCTCCTGGGGTCACTTCACTCACATAGTCACTGAGCAGGCCTCATGGTTTCTTTGCCCGTGGGGGCATATCCTTGCTGCTTCTCCCACTGATCCTTGTGCTTTTGACCTTGGTTTCTTCTTCTTCTTCCTTTGGGCTGGCATGGTCACAGTCCAACCTGGGGCTTGACCTCGTGCCTCATTTTTACAAGTGCTGCCAGCTCCCGTACTTGGAATGTCACATGGCCAGCTCCACTTGCAGAACATGGCAGGGATCTCACTCCATATTTTCTCTTGCAGGCATCTTGATGTGGGTAGCTTCGAGCTTTGGACACCTTGATGTTTTCATCCTGCTGACAGAGCCAAGTTGTAGCTGGCCAAAAAAGGTTCCCTGACAATCTCAGAATAGGCCAGATGAATCTGAAAGCAGAGGCTGGAAGCTTACCCAGTGGCCAAGATGCAAAAAGATAATTTACAAGGGATAAGGAGGATAACAAAACACTGTTTTCTATAATGCTGCATGATAATAACAAGCATTTGTGAATGCTGAATGTTGATTGCGTTGGTCTGTTGAGCTTGCTCACTGTACAGGGCTCCTGCCTGCATTGCTGCCTTATTATGCTCACAAAGAAATTAGCAGCAGTCATGATAGAGCTCGGTCAATCTCTCTCTCACTCCTCATCTCTCAGTCACTCGTTCTGTTTCTCCCACTGCCAGAGGCTGCCCTTTTGTACTGTGCCCCTGGGTGCATTGCTGCCTTTTTCTGCCCACAAAGAAATCTGCAGCAGTCATGATAGAGCTCTACTGAGGTCGCTCACTCCCCCTGTCTCACTCACTCATTCTGTTTATCCTGGTGCTGCAGGCTGCCCTTTTGTACTGGGCTCCTGCCTCTGTTGGTGCCTTTTTCCGACCACAAAGAAATCTGTAGCAGTCATGACAGAGCACTGTTGAGCTCACTCACTCCCTCTCGCTCATTTGCTCATTCTGTTTCTCTCACTGCTACAGGCTGCCCTTTTGTACTGGGGCCCTGTGTTCATTGCTGCCTTTTTCTGCTCACAAAGAAATCCACAGCAGTCCCAACAGAGCTCCGTTGAGCTCACTCACTCCCTCTCCCTCACTTGCTCGTTCTGTGTCTCCCGCTGCTGCAGGGTGCCCTTTTGTAATTTACTTCTGCCTGCGTTGGTGGCTTTTTCTGCCCACAAAGAAATCTGCAGCAGTCTCAACACAGGTTCGCTGAACTTGCTCACTCCCCCTCTCTCTCTCTTGCTTGTTCTGTTTTTGCCAACGCTGCACGCCCCTTCTGTACTGGGCTCCTGCCTGCGTTGCCATCTTGTTCTGCTCACAAAGAAATCCACAGCACTCACGATAGAGCTCCATTGATGTTGTCCACTACCCCTGTCTCAATGGCGCATTCTGTTTCTCCTGGCGCTGCAGGCTGTCCTTTTGTACTGGGCTCCTGCCTCTGTTGGTGTCCTTTTCTGCCCACAAAGAAATCTGCAGCAGTTCCAATAGAACTCCGTTGAGCTTGCTCACTCCCCCTCTCTCACTTGCTCATTCCATTTCTGCTGGGGCTGCAGGCTGCCCTTTTGCACTAGGCTCCTGCCTGCATTGCTGCCTTCTTCTGCCCACAAAGAAATCAGCAGCAGTCACGAGAGAGCTCCATTGAGCCCACTCACTCCCTCTCCCTCACTCACTCATTCTGTGTCTCCCTGCACTGCAAACTGCCCTTTTTTACTGGGCTGCTGCCTGCACTGGTGTTTTTTTTCTGCCCACAAAGAAATCTACAGCAGTCCCGACACAGCACCATTGAGCTCGCTCACTCCCCCTTCTCAATCGCTCTTTTCGTTTCTGCCAGTGCTGCAGGTTGGCCTTTTCTACTGGACTCCTGCCTGCATTGCCGCCTTTTTCTGCCCACAAAGAAATCCACAGCAGTCATGATAGAGCTCCGTTCAAATAGGTTACTAACCCTGTCTCACTTGCTTATTCTGTTTTTCCTGTCGCTGCAGGCTGCCTTTTTGTACTGGGCTCCTGCCTCTGTTGGTACCTTTTTCTGCCCCTGAAGAAATCTGCAGCAGTCCCAAAAGAACTCTGTAGAGTTCGCTCACTCCCCTTCTCTCACTCTTTCATTCTGTTTTTCCTACTGCTGCAGGCTGCCCTTTTATACTGGGTCCATGGGTGCATTGCAGCATTTTTCTGCCCACAAAGAAATCCACAGCAGTCCCAAATGAGCTCCGTTGAGCTCACTCACTTTCTCCCCCCCCTCATTTGTTCTGTCTGTGTCTCCCGCTGCTGCAGGCTGCCCTTTTGTACTGAGCTCCTGCATGCATTGGCAGCTTTTTCTGCCCACAGAGAAATCTGCAGCAGTCCCGACACAGCTCCGTTGAGCTCACTCATTCCCCCTCTTCCACTCATTCATTCTGTTTCTGCCAGCATTGCTGGCTTTTGTACTGGGCCCCTGCGTGCATTGCTGCCTTTTTCTGCCCACAAAGAAATCCACAGTAGTCATCATAGATCTCCATGGAGGTCTCTCACTGTCCTGTCTCACTCGCTCATTCTGTTTCTCCTGGTGCTGCAGGCTGCCCTTTAATACTGAGCTCCTACCTCTGTTGGCACATTTTTCTGACTGCAAAGAAATCTGCAGCAGTGCCAAAAGAGCTCCACTGAGCTTGCTTACTCCCCCTCTCTCACTCACTGATTCCATTGCTGCCTGCGCTGCAGGCTGCCCTTTTGTACTGGGCTCCTGCCAACGGTGCTGCCTTCTTCTGCCCACAAAGAATCTGCAGTAGTCATGACAGAGCACTGTTGAGCTTGCTCACTCCCCCCTCTCACTTGCTCATTCTGTTTCTACCACCGCTGTAGGCTGCCCTTTTGTACTGGGCCCCTGCGTTCCTTGGTGCCTTTTTCTACCCACAGAGAAATCTGCAGCAGTCCCGACACAGCTCCATTGAGCTCACTCACTCCTCCTTTATCACACGCTCATTCTGTGTCTCCTGCTGCTGCAGGGTGTCCATTTGTATTGGGCTCCTGCCTGTGTTGGATTTTTTTTTCTGCCCACAAAGAAATCTGTAGCAGTCCCGACGCAGGTCCGTTGAACTTGCTCACCCCCCTCTCTCACTTGCTAGTTCTGTTTTTGTCAGTGCTGCAGTCTGGCCATTGTACTGGGCTCCTGCTTGCATTGCCACCTTTTTCTGCACACAAAGAAATCCGCAGCTGTCACAACAGAGCTCCATTGAGCTCGCTCACTCCCCCTCTCTGTCGCTTGCTGTGTTTCTCCTGGTGCTGCAGGCTGCTCTTTTGTACTGGGCTCCTGCCTTCGTTGCTGCCTTGTTCTGCCCACAAAGAAATCTGCAGCAGTCACGACAGAGCTCCGTTGAGTTCCCTCACTCCCCCTCTCTCACTTACTCATTCTGTTTCTCCAGCTGCTACAGGCTGTCCTTTTATACTGGGTCCTGGGTGCATTGCTGCCTTTTTCTGCCCACACAGAAATCTGCAGCACTTCCAACAGAGCTCCGTTGAGCTCACTGACTCCCCCTCCCTTACTTGCTCATTCTGTGTCTCCCGCTGCTGCAGGCTGCCCTTTTGTACTGCGCTTCTGCCTGCATTGGTGGCTTTTTCTGCCCACAAAGAAATCTGCAGCTGTCCCCACACAGCTCTGTTGAGCTCGCTCACTCCCCCTCCCTCACTCACTCATTCCATTTCTGCAGGTGTTGCAGGCTGCCCTTTTGTACTGGGCTCCTGCCTGCATTGCCACCTTTTTCTGCTCACAAAGAAATCTGCAGCAGTCACAACAGAGCTCTGTTGAGCTCACTCACTCCCCCTCTCTCAGTCGCTCATTCGGTTTCTCCCGCTGCTGCAGGCTGCCCTTTTGTACTGGGCCCCTGTGTTCATTAGTGCCTTTTTCTGCTCACAAAGAAATTTGCAGCAGTCCCAACAGAGCTCCATTGAGCTCACTCACTCCCTTTCCCTCACTTGCTAGTTCTGTGTCTACCGCTGCTGCAGGGTGCCCTTTTGTACTGGGCTCCAGCCTGTGTTGGTGGCTTTTTCTCCCCCCAAAGAAATCTGCAGCAGTCCCAACACAGGTACGTTGAACTTGTTCACTCTTCCTCTCTCACCTACTTGTAGGGTTGTCAGAACTAGTCTGAGTAAGATTCGAACCCATCTCGAACCCTGGTGTTCGAGTTCTAATTTAGAACTTAAAAAACTAGAGGGTTCACAAAAGGGTTAGAATCTTTGTATAAAATCTTGGTAAGTGCATCCCTCCCAAGTCTCAAATGCAAATTGTCAGCCCCTGAGTGAAAAAAGTTTACCTTTTACTGCTGGCATGCAAACCTGTCAGCTGCCGAGAGTCCTGACTCGACTTCCACTTCTGTTCCCATCCCATCCTGATTCCATCCTGGTTCCAGCTGCAGTTACTGTTGTTGTGTGGTGGGGCATTGTGAGAGCACACCTGAGTACCCTGATCGCGATCACCATCACCGTCACCACCTGACCAACTGCTCTGTGATCATGTTGTGTGCTTAGACCAGCTCAGTATTTAAGTCACACATGGCTGCATTGTGTTCACATTCAGTCTGAGATGGAAAGGAGTTGCAGCTCTGCTGAGCCTGGTTGCGTTGCAAGTTGTGAACTCATGGCATTTAAAAAAAAAGTGAACTGATGAACTTGCTTTGCCTCCAGCTAGAGTAAAATAAAAAATAAAGCTAAAGTGTGGGTGGGAGATGGGGTGAAAAGTTTGGGGGGGACGAGGGACCAAGGAAAGAAAGGGTGGGTAGGAGAAAATGGTTGGGTCTCTCTTGTCTGGTGGGACACAGAGAGGGATCTACCCATCTAGCTGACTGCCTGCATTAATTTGGAGTGCTGCTTAGTCTTGCTAGTAACTTGCCAAACTACTATATTTTTGAATTTTTTTATCCTCCTGAGCTGTTTAAGATTAACTACTAGTAGTCATCTCTATGTGGTGGGATTTTCTGGAGACAAAGCACCCTGGCTGGGGGAGAGGTGAAGAAAATAATAAGATTCTGAGAGAAAACAAAGAAAAAAAACAACAATGTGTGAATGAACAGTTAAACTTTTATTGAATTGAATTGTTTAAAGCATACAACAAGTATCAGGAGGGAGGACCCTGCTGCTGTGTTCCCTTCCCTCTGACTGCTCTGACTGTACCCTAGTTATTACTGCCCACTGTGAGTTTTGTGGTGGTATTATCCTTAAATACATTTTTACTATTGGGAGGAAGAGGAAGCATCTCTGTGGTCAAGCCATCTCCCTGCTGCTGTGTGTCCTTTGATTGCACTCTAACCTAGTAGTACCCAGTTGTGTGGTGGCATTATCCTTAAATACATGACAGAAGTCTAAAACTATATTTCCCTGTTGGGAGGAGAGACAGAAAACTCTCTTTCCTCGGGTTACTTGTGTGTAACTCCGTCTCTTGTGGTCAACACATTACCCTGCTGCTGTGTGGCCCTTGGCTGCACTGTACCTTACCCAGTGTGTGTTACTGTGTGAAGCCCAGTGGCTGGTTGTGAGGTATCATTAAGTGAAGTGAGCAAGTCTGCTGACTATGAATCAGGTAGTGCAGTTGCAAATAGTCCAGCACTGTTGGCAATGAAAAGGACATATCCATTGAATCCACCACTTCTGTGTCGGCCAACAATGAAAACCCATCAAAGTCCCCTGCCCACTCTTCTAGCACCAAGGAGCATTTTCCAGGTTCTATTAGGACAGGTGAAAAGACACAGATAGGGCCAGATATTCAAAAGGGTTGCACCATGTGCAATAGGGTTGCGCCTGTGCAAGTTCGAAATTGCTCCATTCTGCGATATTCAGCAGGAGGCAGTTGCGCCACAGAAAACATGCTGAGCAACAGCGCAATGCTAATGAATGCATGCTGAACTGGAGGGGGAGGAACCATGCATAAACTGCACAGCCCAATATTCAGCGGGGTTGTGCAGAGTTGGCTCAGTGTAACCTCCAACCTGCGCCTGCACAACTTTGAGCCAAAAAAAGGATCAAGTCGGGGCCACCACAGGTGAGCTGCTGCATTGCAGGGTGCAACACAGCAGCTGCCACCTGTGGCTGGCCCTCCTGTGTCCTCGCAGCCCGATTGTGGGCAAAAGAGTGTAAAATCTCCCGACCACCCCCCGGCCCAATCGCGGCATAGCTTAAATCCCCACCGGCCCGATCGTGGGCAGCAATGTGTTCCCCTCAAACACATCCCTGCTGGTCAGTGGACTGATAAGCCTGATCATGGACTGGGTTGTAAACACACACACCCCAGCTCCGAATATATCCCTGGCGGTCCAGTGGACTGATAATCGATCCTGAGATGAGTTGTAAAACACCCCCAACACATCCCTGGTGACCTAGTGTCCCCCACCCAACCCATCCACGAAGCCCCACCACCCTGCTCCTTCCGCGGCGGTGGGTGGCAGCATCCCACCTGCCTGCTGCCCCACGCCCGCCCGACTGACTGCCTGGTAGGGCTGCAGGCCCATTGGTGCAGAGCAATAGCCAATGGGTGTGCAGCCCATACCATAAGACAGTCCAGATTTGTGAATGAATGTATTCATTCACAAAACTGGACTGTCTTGTACGGTATGGGCTGCATGCCCATTGGCTCTTGCTTTGCACCAATGGGTGTGCAGCCCTACCAGGCAGTCAATCGGCGGGCAGCGGGGTGGCAGGCAGGTGGAAGATGCCACCCACTGGCTGCAGGGTGGAGCAGGTGGTGGGGCTTCAGGTGGGTGGGTGGGGGTACACTAGGTCACCAGGGATGTGTTGGTGGGGTGTTTTACAACTCCATCCCACGATCAGGATTATCGGTCCACTGGACCACCAGGAATATATTCAGGAGGTGGGGAGAGACACTTTGTTGCCCGCGATCGGGCCAGTGGGGGGTGGTGGTGGGGATTTTACACTCTTTTGGCCGTGATCGGGCTGCAGGGGGCATCAGTACCCAATGGCTGCTGCCTTGCAGTGCACCAGGTGCAAGTCTTTGGGGATCGGTGCACCTGCATGTTAATGGCATGCAAATGGGGCCATAATCAGATGTAAATGGCCCCCCCATGCCTTGCATGAATTATGGGGCCATTTGCATGTCACCTTTTGAATAACAGGATTTTGCGCATGGTGCAATGGTACTTGTGCCACTGCAAGTTGAATGCTCCACTCTGACTACTTGCGGTGGCACAAGTTCCACTGCGCTATGCACAGTGGCTATGATGGGGGGGTGATATTCAAAGGGGTTGCTCAAGGGTGCAACTCCTTTGAATATCACTCTGGCCACACCCCTGCACAACTATTTTGTGCAGTGCAAGGGCTTGCTCCACAAAATAGCGCAGTTTGAATATCTGGCCCATAGTCTTTAACTATCTGCCTAGCACTCAAACAAAATCCATCACATCTGAGGTGTGAAATTATTTCTCTGTCAGTAAAACTGATCCATGCAGAGCAATGTGTTCCCTGTGTAAACAGAGTGCAAGCCGTGGTAAAGTTGGGTCATGCCTTGGCACTACAGCTGTCAAATGCCATCTAAAAAAAAAAAGCATTCAGTTTTGCTTAATCATCCAAAACCCATGTACTCCATCTTCCAGACCACACGTGAGAGGGGTCAGGAATTTGAAATGGATACTGAATTGTCTGAACTTGATGCGGACAGAACTAGTGCCAGCACTAGGATCACTGTTACCACCAATGCCAGCACCATTAGTACCAGTTGCACATCCAGTGATGGCACTGAATGTATAAGTCCATCCATCATCCCAGTGTCCATCTGCCCATTGAAGCTTGGTGTATAATAAACCAGCAGGGGCATGTTATAAACAGCTAACACTGTCTCAGGCATTTGAAAGGAAGAATACTTTTACTAAAAATCATCCAAAGACCCTTCATCTTAATCATAGAACTGCTGAATTGTTAGCTGGAGCCCTTCTACCATACTCTTTGGTAGATCATGAGGATTTTAGGGAGCTCATGACATTAGCAGAACCTCATTACAATGTTCCTTATTGAAGGTACTTTTCCTATGTTGAAATACCAAACATTTGTCAGGCTTTAAAAGCGACAGTAATGCTTGCACTTAAAACTGCGGAGGGTGGGGTTATTCATGTCACAAAAGATATGTGGACCAGCAGTCAAAACATAGATTACATGTCCCTTACCGTTCATTGGGTCATGTTTTCTTGTGCTTCTTCAACAACAGACACCCCAAAGGATGGCGCTGCTGCATATAAAGAAGTTTTGGCAAAGTCATACTGCTGTAAACATCTTTCAGGAATTAAATTACCTCCTTGATGAATGGTTTTATTCTCACGGCCTGAAATGTGGCTTCATAGTAAGTGACAATGGGGCCAACATCTTGAAAGCAGTGCAGGATGGAGGATTTCTGCATGCGTCTTGCTTTGCACATTGCTTACATTTAATTGTCACAGGGTTTCTCAGCAGTGAAATACAAGTGAATGGTATGATTGCTGTTTGCAAAATAATTGTGACTCACTTTTCACTTTCAACCAAGGCTATACGGACATTGTCCAAACTGCAAAAAAAACCCACAAGCTGCCCCAGTAAAAGCTGACTTAAAATGTTTCCACTCATTGGAACTCAATGCTTTATATGCTGCAGAGCCTCTTGGAGAAAAAGCATGTGAATATTGCTCCAATTACATTATTGGAGATGGCATTATGCTGTTTGAGCTGCAGTGGAAATTAATGGAGACAGTGTGCTGGATCCTAGCTCCTTTTGAGACAGCTACAAGGGACATGTCTTCTGAAGGTGCATCTGTGAGTCAGGTTATCCCACTCATAATGCTGATTTCACATCATCTTAGTGTTCTTAATCTACAGATAGAAAAAGACAGATCCGAAGCTCAGACAACATGTCGGCTGTATCATGGGAATCTCGTAAAGAGAATGAGCGAGTGCTTCAAAACCAGTGGCAAAATAGTTACAATGACAGAATCAAAACACTACATCCTTGCAACTCTCTTAAATCCCAGATTCAAGGCTATACATCTTCCAAAAACAGATGATACAGAGCAGTACAAATGTCTGTTGCTAGATGAGCTGCAGTACTCACATAAGTCAAACACAGACATGCACAATACCCTCAGTTTGTCATCACCAAAGCATGCAGGTTCATCTTCACAAAGGGTACAGAACTGTAAAAGTCACCAAACATTAACAGTCATTGTTCCACAACTGCCACTTCTTCAACCCTTAGTAGCAAGCTGAATCTGTGGCAAAATCTTTCCCAAATTGCTGCCATACCAGCTTATGCTGATTCCTCTTCTGAGCATTCTCTGTCCATCATGGTAGACAGTTACCTGCAAAAACTGCCCATTCCTATTGATGCATGCCCTTTTGAATACTGGAGATCAAAAAAGTCAATTTGGGCAGAGCTTTATGATGAAGCCTGTAAATATCTTGGCTGTCCTGCAACAAGTGTCTCTTCAGAATGCATGTTTAGTACAGCCGGCAGTATTGTGACAGATACCAGAAATAGGTTGCTGCCAGAAAATGTTCACAGGTTAACTTTTGTTAAAGTTAATAAGTCATGGTTTCATATCCCTACAAAAGTATACAAACTGATCCTGAAGTGATTGATGTTGTGGATGTTGATGGTGATGGTGATGACAACTCAGTGTGACACGTGGACAGCCAGTTCTGAGTACACTATGATTTTTTGTAATATAAAAATGTGTTATGGACTGTCTCTCATGAGAGATGCTGAGACAGCATGTGAGATCACACACACACACACACACACACACACAAGTTTTAGATACAAGGTTTTACCTGGAAGGCCAGAAGCTAATTACAGACTAGAACAGGCCTTAATCAAGAATCTCCTTTTCTTCTAAGTTAAATATAACTTTAACTGTCAAGAGGGAAATCAATATCCCTTTTATGATGTTTCAAGGAGGAAAACCAGATTTAGCACACTCGTGTGTCATCATAAATGCTTTGATGTCTGTGTGAGAGGCGATACTGCTCATAGATGAAAGGAAATTTACAGACTTGATTGAGGAAGTCACATGGGGAAAGGAGTTTCTGCTGAAGTAACCTTAATTAACTTACCTTCTGAAATGATAAAGTATCCTGGGTGTATGATTTTTAATAAACAGAGGAGGAGCTAGGAGATTTCACACAAAGGGGTTGGCCAAGACTTTTTTAAACAGTATTCTGTTTTCCTTCAGAGACTTTTTCTATACTCTGACAATGAAACATCTTTGAGCACCTTAAGCAAATATACAGGTAGAGAGAGACAAAATCTAAGTACTGTAGTAGGAATTGCACTGTTAAAACCTTTTTCTTTTAAAAGATTGTATGATTCTTGTGATATTGGTTCTGTATTTTATG
Source organism: Neoceratodus forsteri (assembly GCA_016271365.2). Classification (NCBI taxonomy): domain Eukaryota; kingdom Metazoa; phylum Chordata; order Ceratodontiformes; family Ceratodontidae; genus Neoceratodus; species Neoceratodus forsteri. Next base: position 22,215,286 of record JADMNL010000028.1, read on the forward strand.
TTTTACATTTTATTATCTATTTTAGTAAAACTCTATTTATAGAGCCTACTTGGTCTGTCTTTGAATTTCTTTTCTTTAACAAGTGGAGTATATATGGTTAAAGCAGACACTGTGCATAAGCTTGAATGGTGATACCAAACTGGAAAAATGTAGAGTTAAATCTGAGGTCTTTTATTAGAGTTTTTAAGGGTTCTTTTTTATACACCTGGTTAGGTGCCCATAGGTAAAGATATCTGGCCCCCCAAAGACAGAATTATCTAAGTATGTGCATTGGGTACATAGCAAGAGGTTCATAGTGTGAATCCTTCCAAGACTTGAGACCAAAGGTTGATTCAAACCCACAAAACAGGCAGGAGGGTTACTCTGTTTCTGTTAACTGTTCACAAGACTGCGCTCGGAGGTTGGCACTTTGTGAGTAGAGGGCTAACCTGCTGAGTGGGTTTGTGATAGATTGGTTGGCAGCAGTGTGGACAACATTTTGGTATTACAAGCTTTTATTGTTCAGTGTGTCAGCTTGAGACCATCAGCTCACTTGCAAAGACAGAAAAAAGCAGAGTTTTATTTTAAAACGAGACATAACTATATCACTTGGTGTACCGTCAAGTTCCTACCTGTTTTATTTTTGTTTTCTAAAGTGCAAGTCAGAGTAGCAGTAGTTAGGGAAGATGGCTTCCAACTACAGCAGGCACACTGTAGACTACTTAAGGCAGTTGTGCAGGGACAGAGGAGTCCTGTTCAAGGAAAAAGCCAGTAAACAGAACCTAGTGGATGCCCTGATGGTAGCAGATCCCCACAGCAGTGAGTCACAGACCATGACTGAAAAGGACCAAACCTTGAGTGTGGCAGGGCTAGTGGCCAGTGCAGTGTCCAGATCCAATGAGGAGGGCAACAGGGCCACAGTGGCAGGGGAAGGTCAGCAGTATCCTGGATCCAGAAGTACTCAGGCTGCAAATTGAGTTGCGCAGAATAGAGCTGGAGTTCCAAGGAGAAGAGAAGCATGAACAGTGAGCCATGGAGAAGAAGAGAGAGTGAGAATGCTGAGATGCAGACCGTAAGGAGCAGGAGGCAACACGAACTGCTACGACTCCTACTAGTGGCACCAGAGCAGGTAAATGGCTTGGGTTTAACTGGGACTATAGGACTGGGTTACAAATTGAATTTCAAATTATTGGTCGAATTTAAAGAGGGAGAGGATATGGATGCCTTTTTAAATTCTTTTGAAAAAGTTTGTATTCAGGCTAAAATTCCTAGAGAGTCCTGGAGCTTCCAGCTTTCCCCCTACTTATCAGGAAAGCTCAGGATGCATTGAGTCAAATGGACAATGAGGACAGTGATGATTACAGTAAACATAAAGCTGCACTGTTAAAGAAATTTGAATTAACTGCTGAATCATACAGGGCTAAATTCAGTAAGCTCAGGAGAAGCCCTGACATGAGCTATGAGGAGCTAGCCATGAAAAAACATAAGTTTTTAAAATGTTGGTGGGAAGGAATTGAGGCAAACTTGGTTGATAAAATTGAAAATTTGATTTTGTTAGAACAGTTTTATTGGGCATGCCCAGCAGAGCGGAAAACCTTGCTGGAGGACTGAGATCCAAAAACAGTGCAAGAGGCTGCTGAACTCTTGGACCACTATGCCAAGAGCAGACCTGTTCAGAGAGCGAATGGGGTGCAGAAAGGGAAAAGCACACCTTCAGGGCAGCTAAAACCCTCACTGCCTCCACCGAAACCTGTTAGCCCCAGGTTTCAGAGAAAAGATTTCTCTGAAAAGAGAAGTGAATGTTGGTTATGTAAAGAAACTGGGCATATTGCTAGACAGTGTTCCAAAAGAATGAGCAATACTACACAGAATGGTACTAGAAAAGAAGTGATTTTTTTGTGTGTCCCTGGAAGCATGCCTGTGAACATGAGGGAACACATGCACCCAGTCATGGTGAATGGTGTACAGATGCAAGGGTTAAGGGACACAGGGGCATCCCTGACATTGGTAAAAGGGGATCTAGCACAGCATAATCAGCTTATACCTATTAATATGTTACTGTAAGGATTTTACTGGTGAATCGAGAAAACATTTCCACTGGCTAGTGTTCTCCTAGACTGGAGTGAAATGGGGGGACTGTGCAACAGGTGGCAGTAGCCAAAACATTAGTAGTGGACGAAATCCTGGGCAACAATCTCAAACAGGGGATGGTATGTGCAGTTATCCATAGCCAAGCAGCAAGGGGAAATTGTAGTTCCCTGAACCCCACAGAAGCCATTGTGGAAAACACTGAGAGGCTGGTTACCCAGCCTTTGTCTCCAGATGGGGAGACTAATGAAAAAGGATAGAAATATCCCCAGTAGCAAGTAACCACACAGCTACAGTGGGTTGCTCTGAAGAGGGAGGGGTGACCATTGTCAGAGGGTTGGGACTGACAGTGATCCTGAGTGCCCTGACGCTAGTGCTAGGGAACCTAGTTTAGTGACTGAAAGGGTCCTGTCCCATGCCTTGGGAAAGTGTGAGGTGTTCACAGCTGCTCAGAGAAGTGACCCTAGTTTAGAGAAGCTGAGGGCTTGGGCAGACTCAGGTGGTGGACAGGTAGATGATGGCAGACATAAGGTTGATTGGGAAAATGGACTTATGTATACTCAGGCTGTGCAGACAGAGGGAGGGGTGTTAGGCAGGCAGCTTGTTATTCCCCAGGGGTAGTGTGAGTAGTTGCTCAAGATTGCATGTGATATTCCCTTGTCTGGTCATCTGGCAATCACACGCACGATGCAGCAGTTGGCTCAGAATTTCTACTGGCCTAACTTCACCCAACAGGTGAAGGAGTATTGCAGGTCTTGTCACCGGTGCCAAGAAATAGGAAAGGTGGCAAGAAAACCCAAGCTGCCCTGATTCCATTGCCCATAGTGAAGGAGCCATTCCAGAGGGTGGGAATGGATATTGTGGGGCCTTTAAATACCCCCAGCTCCTCAGGGAAGAAATTCATCCTGACTGTGGTGGATGATGCCACCTGGTACCCAGAGGCAGTCGCCCTATCCTCACTGAGGACAGGCAAAGTGGCAGATGTCTTACTTGGGATTTTATCCCATGTTGGGTTTCCACAGGAGGTTATCACTAATCGAGGGGGTTCCTTCATGTTGGACCTGATGAAATTTTTATGGGAAAAGTGTGGGGTGGTGCAGAGATGCACGACACCGTATCATCCACAAGCCAATGGTCTTGTGGAAAGATTCAGTGGTACCCTAAAGTCAATGATCTGGGTATTTGCTAAACAGCATGGGAGGAACTGGGAAAAATACCTTCCCCACTTGTTGTTTACATCCAGGTAGGTGCCCCAAGAGTTGACAGGATTTTCCCCCTTTGAACTCTTATATGGATGCCGGGTACGTGGGCCCCTAGACTTGATTCAGGAGGATTAGGAAGGCAAGCATGCCACCCAGGAAACTCCCATTGTGCATTACATCCTTAGGTTTAGGAAAAGGCTGAAGGAGCTTATGGGGACAGCCTAGAGCAACCTGGCAGCTGCCCAACAGAAGCAAAAAGTGTGGTACGACCACAGAGCCAGAGGTCATGCATACATGGAGGGTCAGGAAGTCATGGTCTTTATTCCGGTCTGGAAAGACAAGCTTCAGGCTGAATGGGCAGGACCATACAAAGTGGTTAGGAAGGTAAATGACGTGAACTATATTATGGAGTTATCTGACAGAAGACAGACAGAAAAGATGTACTATGTCAACATGATGAAGCCATATGCAAATAGGGCTGACATGGTGTTTGCAGTGTGTAGTCCTGGGGAGGGGACGGATGAAGGATACCCTCTTCTGGACTTGCTGGAAGAAAGTAAGTGGGAGTCCTCTGTGGAGGCAGTTAAATTGTTTCCCCAGCTGACCTCAGACCAGATCCAGAAAGTAAGGAAGGTTTTAGCAGACTTTGCCCCATTGTTTAGCACCAAGCCTGGACTAACCTCCTAAGTGGTGCATGATGTGGAGACAGGGACACAGACACCCATATGGCAGACAGCATATCAGGTGTCAGAGGCTGTCTAAAAGGACATTAGGAGGGAAGTGGAGGAGATGCAGGATTTAGGGGTAATCCAGAGATCCCACAACCCCTGGGCCTCACCTGTAGTCCTTGTGCTCAAGACAGATCTACTTATTTCTGTGTGGACTATCGTGGACTGAATGCAGTCATGAAGTCAGACACCCACCCGATGCCCTGGACGGATGAACTCCTGGATAAGTTGAGAAGAGCGACCTGCTTCACGACTATTGACCTGACCAAGGGATATTGGCAGGTAGAGTTGACAGACAGAGCTAGGGATAGGTTGGCCTTCATCACTCCGATAGGCTTATTTGAATTTAAAGTGATGCCTTTCCGAATGAAGAAAGCCCCAGCCACTTTCCAAAGGTTGGTGAACCAGGTGTTAAATGGTGCTGAGGAGTACGCCATTGCATACCTGAATGACATTGCCATCTTTAGTACCAGCTAGGAGGAACATCTATCCCACCTTAGGAAAGTGCTGGGCAGGATACAGAGTGCCTGGCTCACTGTCAAAGCCGGGAAGTGCCAGGTGGCCATGAGAGAAGTGACATACCTCAGGCATGTGGTAGGCCGGGGACAGCTCTGTCCTAACCAAATAAAAATAGAAGTAATCCAGACATGGCCATGGCCAGAAACACAAAAGCAGGTCAGGAGTTTTCTAGGGACAGCAGGGTGTTACAGGAAATTTGTACCCAATTACAGTGCCCTGGCTATTCCCCTATCTGACCTGATGAAGAAAAGGATGCCCAAGAAAATTACCTGGGGTCCAGCCTGTGAAGAAGCCTTTTCCAAACTAAAGGAGGCACTGTGCAGTGCTCCTGTATTGACAAGTCCTGACTATAGAAAACCCTTTGTAGTTCAGACTGATGCCTCAGACATGGGTATTGGGGCAGTACTGAGTCAGACATCCAGCCAAGAGACAGATCACCCAGTAGTGTACCTGAATAGGAAGTTACTTCCCAGGAGCAGGCATACTCCACTGTGGAAAAAGTGTCATACCATAGTGTGGGCCCTAAAGAAATTAGAACCATACTTATAAGGGCAGCATTTTGTGGTGCAGACTGACCACAACCCCCTGGTTTGGCTGATGCTGATGGGAAAAAACAATGGTAGATTGCTAAGATGGAGTCTTGCTTTGCAAGGGTATGCTGTGACAATTGTACATAGAGCTGGAGCCAAAAATGAGAACTCAGATGGTCTGTCTCGCGTGTATGAGGCGTGAACTGATTTGGTAAGCTCACCCCATGCTGGGGATACAGCCCCAAAATTCAGTCTAGGTGGGGGGGCTGTGACACTTGGACAGCCTGTTCTGAGTACACTATGATTTTTTTGTAATATGAAAATGTGTTTTGGACTGTCTCTCATGAGAGATGCTGAGACACCATGAGAGATCACACATACATACACACACACAGATTTTAGATACAAGGTGTTACCTGGAAGGCCAGAAGCTAATTACAGACTAGAACAGACCTTAATCAAGAATCACCTGTTTTTCTAAGTTAAATATAGATTTAACTGCCAAGAGGGAAATCAGTATCCCTTTTATGACATTTCGAGAAAGAAAACCAGGTTTAGCTTTGATGTCTGTGTGAGAGGGGATACTGCTCATAGATGAAAGGAAATTTACAGACTTGATTGGGAAAGTCACATGGGGAAAGGAGTTTCTGCAGCTGTAACCTTAGCTTTCATTCTAAAATGATGGATTTGGGTCATCGTGTAGAGAAGTTGACTCCTGGGTCTCCCTCTGGCCTTGTGTTAGGGGGTAACCAGTTGAGACCTTCTGAACAGGTGCTGAATCTGGGTGTAATTATTGACGGTGAGTTCACGTTGAAGGCACAGGTATCTACTGCTGTCAAGTCTTCCTTTTACCATCTGAGGAATATCGCCCAGATAAAACACCTTGTTCTACATGATGACTAAGGTTACCACCTGTCCCGATTTCCACAGGAGAGTGCTGATTTGGGCAGCTGTGTCCTGCGGAAAAACATGAAAAATACTACTTGTCCTGACATTATAGTAGAAAAAATATTTTCTCACTTTCCTCTAAATGTTGCAAAAAACTATAATACCTTTATTAAAATACCTTAAAATGATAAGAACATTGGAAACAACTGAAAAACAACAACACTTAGTTTTAATTCAGATTATTTAGTGAAAACAAGTCTGTTGTATTGGTCGAGGTTACATATTGTCCTGTGAGAAATCATGTTTCAGTTAGAAATGTCCCACTTTGGGCTTCTTAAAAGGTGGTAACCCTAATGATGCCCTTCCTGTGTTGGTCTACGCCTTTGTTTTCTCGCGTTTTGATTACTGTAATGCTCTATATCTAGGGTTGCCGGGGGTGGATTTCCGTCACCTGTAGCTGATTCAGAATGTTGCAGCCAGGTCGTTGACTGGGCTACCAAGAACTTGCCATATCATTCGTGTGCTGCGCGAACTGCACTGGCTGCTAGTGCAGTGGAGAATCACCTTCAAGATTGTGTTGCTGACTTATAAGACCCTACATGGTCAGGGACCGGCTAGTTGGAGGATCTCCTTCAACCTTGCTGCCCTCGCTGCCCACTCCACTAAGCTGACAAGGGATTGCTAGAGATTTCCAGGGTTCATCTTCAGTCACTGTGGCCAGAGTTTTTACTTTCATGGCCCTAACACTGTGGAAGTCTCCATCTCATCAGATTAGAGAGTACCTGTCCACATAATCATTTAAGGTGTCCCTGAAGAGTTATTTATTTGAACTAGCATTTGGATAGGTTTATTGCTGTTTTATTGTTTTTATGTCATTATTTATTATGTAAGATGCTGCTTTGTATTTGCGCTTTGATATTTTGAAAAGCGCATTATAAATCAATTTTGATTTGATTAGATTTCTTCATTTGATTTGATTTTGATTTGAATGATAAAATATCCTGAGTGTATGATTTTTAATAAACAGAGGAGGAGCTAGGAGATCTCACACAAAGAGGTTGGCCAAGATGTTTTTTAAACAGTATTCTGTTTTCCTTCAGAGACTCTTTTATCTATACTCTGACAAAGAAACATCTTTGAACACTTTAAGCAAGTATACAGGTAGGAAGAGACAAAATCTAAGTACTGTAGTAGGAATTGCACTGTTAAAACCTTATTACTTTAAAAGATTGTATGGTTCTTGTGATATTGGTTCTGCATTTTATGTTTTATATATTTTTTATTTATTTTATTAAAACTCTATTTTAGAGCCTACTTGGTCTGTCTTTGAATTTCTTTTCTTTAACAAGTGGAGTATATATGGTTAAAGCAGACACTGTGCATAAGCTTGAATAGTGATACCAAACTGGAAAAATGTAGAGTTAAATCTGAGGTATTTTATTAGAGTTTTAAAGGGTTCATTTTTGTACACCTGGTTAGGTTCCCGTAGGTAAAGATATCTGGACCCTTGAAGACAGAATTATCTGAGCCTGTGCATTGGGTACACTAGTAAGAGGTTCACAGTTTGAATCCCTCCAAGATTTGAGACCAAAGGTTGATTTGAACCCACAAAACAGACAGGAGGGCTACCCTGTTTCTGTTAACTGTTCACAAGACTGTTCTCAGAGGTTGGCACTTTGGGAGTAGAGGGCTGACTTGCTGAGAGGGTTTGTGACACTCAAATGCTGGTGGCTGGAAAATATTGTGTGGGACAGAGTCTCTCTGGACAAAAAAGGAAACCTTTACAGACTGTGATGACTTGGGTTGTCTCTCTCGTTTCTCTACTACCTTGGACTGTATACCCCCCAAAGCTTTCACCATTTCATGGCAAACTGCTTTGTAGCTAGGATCTAAAGTCAGTACATTTCATATACAGGGCACTTTTAACATCAGTGGGAACAGGCCCACATTTGGCAGAAAAGGGACACTGTCATGTCAATCATTTCTGTATCATATTATTTACAGTTAAAATGCAATGGTATATTTTTGGATTTACCTTCTGTGACTTTGTGGTGCATCAGTATGGGTTGGTACCGGGAGCAGTCTATTTTTCAGTTTTAAAGAGGACAAAACAATGAGTCCTAATTTGTAGCTGTTTATTATTTTTTCAATTACAGAAATGTTAGCCATAAACCAAAATTATCCATATGTAACTTACTTTACTGAATAAAAAGTGATGGGAAAAACTGTATTTTGTATTGTTATGTTTCTATGAGCACATCCTGTTACAAGTCTCTTCTGGGAAACAGTCATCTGGAGTTTTATCAATGTCATGGTTGGGAACATATCATTCTGTAAGTATAGGTCTCGTACCACAATAGCTTGTGTTTAACATTCTGTTGTACACAGACCATGGCATAATAGCAACAACTCTCAAATTACTGGTTCCATGAAGAGAACTGTACAGAATGTTGTCCATAAGAAGAAGGTAATTGAAAAGACAGTTTTTCATATAAGTGTTGTTAATTAAACAAAAGTTAAGTATGGCTCATTTGGAGACAAGAGTTTAATATTTCTTGAGTAAGCATGGGGTAGTTTTAGCATTTGAAAGGGGGAGGTGGGTAGAATGGGTGCTGGAGGGTGGGTAAGGGTTAGAGGTTGGTTTTAAATATGGATGCAGGAGGGAGAAACATGGCAGTTTTTAGTGCATGGATGATGGTTGGGGGAGTGGGTTTTAACATGGGTGTGGGAGGGAGAAGGATGACATGAATGGTAATTCATGAGTAAGAGTGGGGGTAGTTTAAACATTTGGGTGAGTGAGGAGGGTGGATTATGTCCTTGAGGGAGGGTGAGGGTTGAAGGTTGGTTTCAACATGGGTGTAAGGGTGGCATGGGTGCTACTGCATGGATGAGGGTGGTGGAAGAACAAGGCAATGGGTGCTGGGGTGAAAGGGGGGTGTTTTAGTCCTTTCATTTTCAGATTCATGATCAGCAGGGGATGGTGAGGAAAAAGGAGATGACAGACCAATGGTATTGGAGGGCTGTACCGATTGCTCACTGTGGAACCAATTATAGCTATATATATTATTTATATACTTATATATACACATATATGCACACATATATATAAATATATATATATATATATATATATATATATATATATATATATATATATATATATATATATGTAGTATACTGATAGTGCTACATGAATTAGGGTTGAGGAGCCATTTCTGTGTTAAACCCCAAAACTTTGCACCTTAATAACTTTGCAACCGTTTGATGGGTTTGCCTGAAATTTGGAATTTGTGATCAAGAATCATAGGCCTTAGGATCTACCAAGTTTTGTACTGGTCGGATATACGGCTGCAGAGTTATTAAGTGTGATCTGTGCACACATTTACGCTTTTCTGGAATTCTGTGGTCGCGCCTACAGGTCGTACAGTTTGCATGACTGGCCCAAATTCTTCAGGGAACATGCAGCTGGGGTCCCCAATGTGCCTTTCAAAGATTTCATGAAAAAATACTAAACGGTTCAAAAGTTATTCATAAAACAGTTTCCCATTATAAGTCAATGGGAAAAGTTAACAAAAACTTCAACACTTTCGAAAATGCATTTTTACTTTCGCAAATGGGCCTGTTACTTTTAAATAGGCCATTTTGTTTTCAGTTGGTGATCAGAAAATGGTTGGCATTTAAATTTGGGACCCTCTAGCAACCTAATTTTTTGTATTCACTTAGTCGGGCCCTGAGGATGCTTGCCATGTCTTTATTTTGTGGTAAAACACCCAGAAATATGTTTTCAAATTTTTGGAAAAAGTACTGTACAAATTACTTTCGTGCTCACGAAGTGTCGTAAATTTTAAGTAAAGTTTTGCAAATTGCGACAGTAGTTTTCTAGTCTGTGGAAAATGACAGCAATTCTTTTGGCATCAGGTGCAAAAGAACGCCATGCTTTTGAGCTGAAATCTGAGGGAACAGAGCTGACATCTCACAGATGTGCCTTTCAGTGTTGTATTAAAAAATATTACATGGCAGCAAAGTTAGGCACTCAAAGTTGAGGTTTTTCCCATAGGATAACATTACGGCGAAGCATTACAGAAATCATTTGGCACCCTGCTGCAAAATAAAGGTTTGGTCTTTTTTCCTGAAATTTGGAGGGAAGACAGCCAACAGCCCACAGATGTGCCTTTCAGTGGTTTGGTGAAAAAAATTACAGGGAGGCAAAGTTATGGTGCTCTGAACTTTTCTTTTTTTTCCCATAGGATAACATTGCGGCATTCGCCGCGCCTTTCAGGGCCCGTATCTCGGAAACGGTGATAGATACGGACTTTTCGTCGGAAAATTTCTTAGCCCCACAATGGGGCTAAGATTTAAATTAGCCAGGACAGTTCTAAATAATATGTCTTTTAAATTTTTTTTCTACGTCGTACGGTTCCTGAGATATAATGTATTTAGTATTCCAAGATCTCATTTTCTGCGTCGATACTCATTATTTTGCATACATTATTTGTACTCACTGTATTTCTCAATGCAGGTTTTGGGGAAAACCAGCCTGTGCGCTTACATTACTGTTACTGTTGCCCTTTCCGCTTGCGCTTCATTACCCGTTTCACTTACCATTGGCGTCTCATAGCCACCATCGCGTTATCCTCTTGCGCTTTCATTTGCGCTATGTTTCTGTTATTTTTGCCATTTTCTGTCTAGAGTACTGTTTATCTTTCTGTTTCACTTTACATCACCATGCCCATTGACATTTCTGTTTGCAGGCACCATGTTACTATGTGACAACACATCACGTGGCAGACCATTCCCGTCTACGCCACCATGTGCGTTACCCTTTCTGTTCTCATTCATGCTTGTGTTACCATGTGCGCCACTGTTAGCATTTCTGTTTGCGTTGCTGTCCCTTTTAGTATGCCACAAGACATCATGTGGCGGGAGTGCGGGGCCCTCACTATTTCTTGTTATCATTCTCAAAAAGAAGGGAAATTAGAGGCAAAAAAACTCAGTTTAATGCATTAGTTAGAGTTGTTCCACAGTGACAAAAGTGAGGAAATTCGCTGTTAGGGTTGAAAAAACCCCTTGCACCCCACCCACCCCCAACCGCATTGGGGTGTGCATTGGGATCATGGGTCTAACTCTCACCCCATTCTCCTATACTTCTGCTACTTTACACAGGTCATGGGGTGAGAGTTAGGGCTGATGATCCCAATGCACACCCCAATGCCACCATGCAAGGCCATCCTTTGTGTTTTCATTTGCGCTATGCTTTCTGTTACTTTTTGCCATTTGTGTGTACCACTGTTTCTCTTCTGTTTCACTTTGCGTCACCATGCCCATTGACATTTCCATTTACAGGCATCATGTTACTATGTGACCAGACATCACGTGGCACACCGTTCCCGTCGACGCCACCATGTGTGTTACCCTTTCTGTTATCATTCGCGCTTGTGTTACCATGTGTGCCACTGTTAGCATTTCTGTTTGCATTGCTAGATACATAGATACATAGAAACATAGACAGTGTCGGCAGATAAGGGCCTATGGCCCTCCCAGTCTGCCAATTTGAGCTTGTAAGTTCAGTTTGTTTTCCTAGAAGTCTGTTTCCCCTTACCCCTGACCTCTAGAATTCCTTTATGTCTATCCCATGCATTCTTAAATCCGTGATTGTTTCAGCCCCCACCACTTCCTCTGGCAGGGTGTTCACTTGTCCACCACCCGTTCTGTGAAGAAATTCTTTCTCATGTTTCCTCTGAATCGTCCTCCTCCAACTTCATCCCATGCCCTCTAGTACTGGAACATCTTTTCGCTAAAAATAGTGTTTCCTGCACTCTGTTTCTCCTGTAAGATACTTGTATGTCTCTATCATATCCCTCTCCCTCCTCTCCTCCAGGAGTACATGTTCAGTTCCTTCAACCTGTCTTCATAGGACTTGTGATGCAATCCATGTACCATCTTTGTTGCCCTCCTCTGAACCTTCTCTACCCTGTCTATGTCCTTACGTAGGTATGGTCTCCAGAACTGTACACTGTACTCCAGGTGGGGCCTCACTAGTGTCTTGTATAGTGGAATTATGACCTCCTTTTCCTGCTGGTGATGCCCTGCCTATACATCCCAGCATCCTATTTGCTACCTGATGCCTTGTCACACTGTTTCCTACCTTAAGGTCATCAGAGATGACAACCCCAAGATCCCTTTCCTGCTTGGTGCATGCTATATCCTCACCCGCCTACTGATATATTGTGCCAGGGTTTTTGTGCCCCATATGCATTATCTTGCACTTCTTTGCGTTGAATTTCAACTGCCAAACCCTTGATCATTCTTCAAGTTTCTGCAGGTCCCTTCTCATTCTGTCTACACCCTCTGGTGTGTCTACTCTGTTACAGAGCTTTGTGTCATCAACGACAGTGAAATTCTGCCTTCTAGATCCTGCGCAATGTCACTGATGAAGATGTTGGATGGGACGGTCCCAGCACTGATCCCTGTGGTTCACCACTGGTCACTCTTCCCTCTGTGGAGTGACAGCCATTTACCACCACCCTCTGTGTCCTGCCACCCAGCCAGTTACCTACCCACCACACTACTGTCCTGCCCATACCCATATTCCCCAGTTTGTGTAATAGTCTTCTATGTGGCACAGTGTCAAAGGTCTTGCTGAAGTCCAGATAGGCCATGTCCACTGCCTCCCTGATAAACCTCTCTAGTCACCCAGTCAAAAATTCAATGAGATTGGTCTGGCAGCCTCCCCTGGTGAAACCATGCTGCCTTGGGTCCTGTAGTCCATTGACAACCAGATGTTCCACCAATCTCTCCTTCAGAAGTGCTTCCATGATCTTTCCCACTACCGAGGTGATGCTGACTGGTCTGTGGTTCCCTGCTTCCTCTTTGTTCCCACTTTTGTATAAGGGGACTACATCTGCTGTCCTCCAGTCTTTGGGTACCTTCCCTGTTTCCAGTGATTGGCTAAACAGGATAGCCAGAGGTTCAGCCACCACCTCTTTTAGTTCTTTAAGGACCCTGGGGTGCACCCCATCTGGCCCCATTGCTTTTTCAACACTTATTACTTCCAGATCCTTCAGGACCCTTTCTCGTGTAAAGGGACTTGTGTCCATTTCTGCACCATTCTCACCCCTTGTACTCCCTTCAGACCCATTAACCCCTCTTCCTCAGTAAAGACTGAGCAGAAATACCTGTTCAGTATGTCAGCTTTACTGTTGTCATCCTCCACCCGACTCCCATCCTCCCCTTCAGTCTCACTATCCCTCCCTTTGTCTTTCTTTTTTCACTTATGTACCTGTAAAGGTTTTGTCCCCTTTATCCACTGATTTTGCAATGTGTTCTTCTGTCTCGGCTTTGGCTTCCCTTACTGACTTCCTGCCTCCTTTGTTTCTCCTGGTACTTCTCCCTATCCCCTTCTGCCTGTGTCTTTTTGTATTGCCTGAATGCTATTTTTTGGCTTTCACTTTCTTTGCTACCTCTTTGGAAAACCATAATGGTCTCCTCTTCCTTTTCCTCTTGCTAACCTGTTAATGCATAATTCTGTTGTTCTTATAATCCCCATTTTAAATACTGCCCACTGTTCCTCAACCCCTGATTCCTGTCCCATTCCCTTAATGCCTCTTTCAAGTATTTCCCATTTTCCCAAAGTCTGCCCCCTAAAATCCAGGATACGTGTTTTGTGTGGTTTGGTTCTGCTCTTTCTGTGATTTCAAACCACAATGACTGGTGGTCACTGTTACCCAGGTGCTCCCCACTGTTACCCCATCACACTGTCCCTGTTTGTGAGCACAAGGTCCAGTATTGCCTTCTGCCGAGTTGGTTCCATGACCAGTTGCTTGAGGAAGGCACCCTGAAGGGAGTCCAGGATAAATCTGCTCCTAGTTGATGCTGCTGCTGGGATGCTCCAGTCCACGTCTGGAATATTGAAGTCTCCAACCAGTACTACCTCACCCTTGTCTGCCATCCTTTGGATGGCTAGCATCAGCTCCTATCTGTTTCTTCCTCCTGGGCTGGTGGTCTATAGACCACACCTGTGCAGATTGCTGGCCCCATTTTCCTTTCTAGCTTAACCCACAGTATCTCTCCCCCATTTTGTTCCTCCTGGATCTCTGTGGCCCTTATGTCATTTCACATACAGTGCCCCTCCTCCCTTCTGCCTGCTCTGTCTCTTCTGAATATGTTGTAGCCAGGTATGGCCATCTCCCAGTCATGGTTATCATTACACCAGGTTTCAGTGATGGCCACAATGTCCAGGTCTGACTGTACCATGACAGCCTCCAGATCTTCCATCTTGTTGCTAAGGCTCCTGGCATTTCACATGGATTCCATGATTTGACCTCCTAGTCTGCTTCACTGTTCTACTCCAGCCCTTCCTTGGTTGTCATTTATCCCTGGTTCTCCTTGCTGTCTGCCTTCTGCTGAATTTTGCCCTTTTCTGCTTATCCACCTTTTGGACACTAATCTCCATCTTTTGCACCGCTTTGCAGAGATAGCCACTCCTCTGGTTCACTGGTTCCACTGCTAGCTGTGGGGGTGAGCAAGTAGGTACCCTCCTTGCTGGCCTGCCACCCCCTTTGCTAGTTGTAATTGTCAATGTGGCATTTAAACTTATCATTAAATACTTGGATTCCTCCAGGATGGATGCAGGCCATCAGGCTGAACAAACCTCCATCCTCCAGGTGGGTCCCCAGTCTCCAATGAATCCAAACCCTTCCTCCACAGCACCAGTTCTTCAACCATGAGTTAAAGTTCCTGGTGCATGCACTCTATGCTCTCCTTGCCTCTCACAGGTAATACTTCTAGAAAGTGACAGAAGTAGCTACTTGCTTGAGACCCCTCCCCAGTTTTCTAAACTCTTCCTGAACTTCCTTTGGCTCCCCATTTGCCAAGTCATTAGTACCTAGGTGGATAATGACATCCAGCTCACCTTCCTGTCTGCCTTCCCAGTGATCCCCAGTATCTTCCTTCCATCCCTCCATGCCGTGGCACCTGGTAGGCACCTCACCTCCCTGTCCCTCTCCCTCCTGTGTTCCTAGCTGGATCCCTCTTATGATGGAGTCCCCCAGCAGGATTCACTTCCTCCTCCTCTGGGGTCCACTGCTTTCCCCACTGAGGTCACCTCCTTGGCTAACCTCCACATCCTTTCCTTCCACTTCTCTGGGTACCTCTATTTGGTTGTCCTCATTTGCCAGTGTGACATATGAGTTCTTGAGAGGAATAGGATCTGGGATGTGCCTCTGTCTGACTGCTCTAACCCTCCTTGAGCCCACTGTCATCCAAGTGCTCCTCGTTCTTGGCATCCTTTGAGGCAGCTGCATTGGACTGGGTGGTCCCTGGATAGGGGTGATGGTACTCCTGACCCAGTTTACTTCCGCTCTGAGTCTGGTTACCTCATCCCACAGTCCAGAGAGATGCATGCAGATAGGGCAGCACCTCAGTGTCCAGAAGGTCTGCCTGAATATGGCTGCACCACAGCCACTGCATTGCACCACTCCCCACATTATACTGCAATTCCACAACTTGTCTGCTACTGAAACTCTCTTAGTTCTCGTTTTATTAATTTACAGAACTAAAAATCCTGTAACTGATCCTCAGATATTTTTTTTTAAGGAAAAAGAAACCAATAAATAAATAAATGAGTCAAAACACTTGTCGTGCTGAGGGTGGGCTTCTTCCCCCTTAGGCCCCTCCTACTTCATACCTCTTACTATACCCTGTGTTTAGCTCCTGCCATCAGATTTATCAGGGCATATAATTAAGAGTTGGGGGAAGGGGGGGTAAAAATTTGCAGCAATTAAAGACAGCACAGAATTACACCTCCACTATGTTTTAAATTTTCAACAGCCCAAAAACAATTATAAGTAAAGACAACAAAGAAAGAAAGTATAGTGTCACTATAAGCCCACAATCTAAGTTTAAAAGAAAAATACCAATTACCAGTTACTCTAAAGCACTGAATTGAATATGTTTCCTTCCTTCTCCTTCTGGCTTCTTCTAAGAAAATCAACCTCTGTTTGCTACTTTAACTCTGACTAAGCCCCACCTCCAGTTATCACGTAGCTGAGGTCAGAGGCCAGACAATTAACACCCTTCACCCAGCTACAGGACAGTCAGACAAGCCAAGATAAAATTTGCAGCAATTAAAGACAGCACAGAATTACACCACCACTATGTTTTAAATTTTCAACAGCCCAAAAACAATTATAAGTAAAGACAACAAAGAAAGAAAGTATAGTGTCACTATAAGCCCACAATCTAAGTTTAAAAGAAAAATACCAATTACCAGTTACTCTAAAGCACTGAATTGAATATGTTTCCTTCCTTCTCCTTCTGGCTTCTTCTGAGAAAATCAACCTCTTGCTGCTCTTGTTACTATGCCACAAGACATCACGTGTCCGCCAACCGCATTACATTCACTATTTCTCAATATCATTCTCAAAAAAAAGGGAAATTAGAGGCCAAAAACTCAGTTTAATGCATTAGTTAGGGTTGTTCCACAGCGACAAAAGTGAGGAAATTCGCTGTTTGGGTTGAAAACCCTAACTCCGAATTCACCCCCCCAGCACCACACACACACACACACAATTCAAGTATGGGGGAGGACCAAGTCAACACAACCAATGACAGACATCCAGCAGCAGGTGACAGAAATAACAAACAATTGTCTAAATGTACTACGAGACATCCCCACCCACCTGACCAGGTACTGCATGCTCAGTGGAGATCAACAGCAAAACTGAGGCCATGTACACCAAACGTACACATCCCTGATTGCAGCTGCACACAATGTACCACTTAGCAGCTGCATGGCTCACTCTACCGATGCTCTACACCACACCACAACTGGTACTGTGCCGTTATTCAATATAAATGCTGAAGGTGCATGATGACAGTTGTAGAAAGGTTTTAACACTAGTGAGTATACATTAATTAAGAAAGTACATAAATTAACTACAAGGCACTAGCATGCTCAAGATAAAAGTAGTGATACATTTAGTAGGTGATTTACATAGTAGTACATTTACTGCAATGGTTTACTCAACATAGAGAGGCTGATGTAAACGTATGGAAAAGCATTGCCTGTTCAACGCTGTGAAATTGGTACTGCCTGTATCACATGCATTCTTACTGATGAAGGTGTACTGCTGATGTACATACATAGACCTTCAGTGTGTTTCAATATTAAAGATGCAGTAAGTATTCTTTGTAAGAAAGATTGTAATTGCATGGATCAGGCCAAGCAACTTCTAAATATCATAGCACTACTGAGCCAACAATGATGTACCTGTATCGGACATGTATATAGGATAGATTTTCCTGTAGGCACTTACTGAGTATGTTGTACCTGATAAAGACAATCTCATTGCATCTGTGATGACTAACTAAATAGTAATACATTTGCTATTGTTGCAATGAGTGATCTATGCCACTTATGGACACAGTGTGATTTTTAACAGTTGTTTCATACTCAGGCTGTATGCCTACTGTTTGGGTTTGCCACACTTCTGTCACTGATACTATCAAAGTGATAACTATGTTAATTCTGCTACAACAGGAATCAAGTAGGTATGGTGTAGATATAAACAGAATGTCTTTTAGTATTGATTTAACTCATAATGGGGTAAATGTACTAGGACAGCAGGGGTTATCCTCTATCACTGAGTCAGTCAGTTATAATCACACTAGGGTTTCGATGACTGTAATGATCAAGTTACACTGTTCATCTTCATGAGTTCATATTCACAGCCATTCTCCAGCATCTAGACAGTGTATGGTGTAACTGGGTGGGAGAGTATCTACTCATAAAGACAATTAAGCAATAAAGCATGACCAACAGTTATGTTAAATGGTCTGTTAATCACCCTGTAGGGGTTTAATGTTGAATGATGCATATCCGAGTGCCACATGTCGCTAGACAGTGATAAACTGACCATTAACATAATACCTGGAAGTGGCTTATTGCTATCATAATAAAACTGTTTTTTAAACAACATTAAACCATGTTCATCATATGGTTAGGCTCTACATGTATGTTAATAAAAACTAAACATAAGGCTGTTACAATGTTTACAGTCCATTAGAAAGCTGAATTTCTCAAACCTTGTTATAATCAGAGATATTATACCTGTACAACTCCTTGGTTTTGCTAACTCTATTGCTCAGGTGGCCCACCACATGTGGTGTGGTGTGGGGCATCGGTAGGTAAGGCCATGCAACTACTAAGTGTGGTACGTTGTTTGCAGCTGCAATCAGGGATGTGTACATTTGGTGTACATGGCCTCAGTTTTGCTGTTGATCTCCACTGAGCATGCAGTACCTGGTCAGGTGGGTGGGGATGTCTCGTAGTACATTTAGACAATTGTTTGTTATTTCTGTCACCTGCTGCTGGATGTCTGTCATTGGTTGTGTTGACTTGGTCCTCCCCATACTTGAATGTGTGTGTGTCTGTGTGTGTGTGGTGCTGGGGTGGATCGAGTTAGGGTTTTCAACCCTAACAGCAAATTTTCTCACTTTATGTCGCTGTGGAACAACCTAACTAATGCATTAAACAGAGTTTTATGCCTCTAATATATATATAGATATATAGATAGATATAGATATATATATATATATATATATATATATTTATATCTCTCTCTATATATATATATATATATATATATATATATATATATATATATATATATATATATACACACACACATACACATAGTATAGTGGCATGATTGTGCCACTATAGTTAGGGTTGAGCAGCCAGTTACATACTAAAGTCAAACGTTTGGACATTAATAACTTTGGACCCGTTCAAAGGATTTGCCTGAAATTTGGTACACATGTTGGGGCACACTAGATCTTTTGATCTGCCAAATTGCATTTGTGTCAGAGTGCTAGTCTTTGTGTACAAAAGTGCTGAATAATGCAAAATTATCCATTTTTGGAGCCACCTTTTGGCATTCTTAATGTGGTCCTGCACAGCCACCATGTGGTGTGCTGCTCTGCAAGATGGCTTGTTTGAAAGAGGTTTGGTGGCTGAACATGCCGCTTTTTGTTTGGTGAAAAAATATTAAGGCATTCAAAAGTTATGGCACTTTTAAGTTCCCATTAAAAGTCAATGGGAAACTTTATATGTATATCTTGCGATTAAAGAATGGGGGTTCTGGCCATCTGGTCTCGCCTGGCGATCAAAGAATTTGCAGCCACACAGTTCAAGAATCTTTGTTCCTGAGGAATTTTTCAAAATTCTTTGACCATGAGGCCCACCATCTTGTTTTCAGTTTTCCTGTCACACAAACACAAATATCTCGGCTTAGGGGTCACTTCTGAAGTAAAACTTTGGTGGGTTTTACTCAGGGGACCCTGATCTACCAATCCATTGCTTTGGTTCTGTCCAAATTGGTCAAAAAATAAGAGTTATAAGCTTTTAAAATCTTAATTCGTGGCTCACTAATGATCTTTGATTGCGAACCTGCAAATTCTTCGATCGTGAGATTCATTGATCGTGATCTTGCATTGTGACCTAAAACACTAATATCCTGGCTCAGGGGTGGGCTAGGAACACAAATGATGGCTTGTTTTGCTCAGGAGGGTCCGTTCTGTTGAACCATGCCATTGGTTTGGTTCCAATTGGTAAATAAATTGCATTTCACCATTTTTTATTGTTTGATCATGAACCTGCAAATTCTTTGATCGTGAGGCTGCAAATTCTTTGATCATGCGATTCTTTGATCATAATCTTGCTTCGTGAGAAAGGAATGAGATGGCCAAATTTAAAAAGAATTTTCTCAGCCCATAGGTGCCTAGGAAGTCAAATGAGGGTGGATTTTACTCAAAGGGCTTCTTTCTGTCGAACCATGGTGGTTGTTTACTGCATTTGCTTCTATTTTTTGATTTATTACATTTTTTATTCTTTGTTCATGAGCCTGCAAATTCTTTGATCATGAGGCTGCAAATTCTTTGATTGTGATCTTACATCGTGAGCGAGGGACAAGATGGCCAGATTTTTTTATAATGGAATAGATAGGGAAAGTTTGCCAATCTTTACCCATTGAATATCTCAGAAATGGTTTAGTCTTTGACATTGAATATCTCAGAAATGGTTTGGTCTTTTTACTTGAAATTTGGAGGGAAGAAAGGCAACATCCCACAAATGTGCCTTTTTAGTGGATTGGTCAAAAAATATTACAGGGTGGCAAAGTTACGGCACTATGAATTTGGCATTTTTTCCCATAGGATAACATTACGTTGTCTGCCATGTCACTGCAATTCTTTGCCACTCTGCTGGAAAATAACGGTTTGCTCTTTTGGGCTGAAATTTGGAGGGAAGAAAGCCAACATTCTACAAATGTGCCATTTGATGGTTTGGAGAGAAAATATTACAGGGTGGCAACGTGACAGCACTCTGAATTTGACAGTTTCTCCCATAAGATAACATTATGGCATCCGTCACATTATTCAGGGCCTGTATCTCAAAAACAGTGCGAGATACGGACTTTTTGTCAAAAAATACTTTGGGGGCTGAGTTCATTCACAAAACTGGTCTGTCTTGTATGGTATGGGCTGCACGCCCATTGGCTCTTGCTCTCCACCAATAAGCATGCAGCCCTACCAGGCAGTCCATCGGCGGGTGGCGGGGTGGCAGGCGGGTGAGATGCTGCCACCTGTTGGCTGCTGGGGGGGAGCGGGGTGGTGGGGCTACATGGGTGGGGTGACACTAGCCACCAGGGATATGTTTGTGGGGGGTTTATGAAATATACTGCCCGTGATCGGGCTTTCGGTCCACTGGACCACCAGGGATACCTTCGGGGGAGGATGCTACATTGCTGCCCGTGCTCGGGCTGGTGGGGGGGAGTACACTATGCCCGTGATCAGGCAAATGGGTGGTGGTGGTGGGGATTCTACACTGTTTTGCCCGCGATCGGGCTGCAGGGGGTGTCGGTCCCCGACGGCTGCTGCCTGGCAGGACTCAAGGTGCAAGTCCTCAGGGATCGGTGCACCTACATGCTAATGGCATGCAAATGGGGCCATAATCAGATGCAAATGGCCCTCCCTGCACCTTGCATGAATTATGGCCCCATTTGCATGTCACCTTTTGAATATCGTGATTTTGCGCATGGCACAATGGTACTTGCGCCACCGCAAGTTGAATGCTCCACTCTGTCAACTTGCGGTGGCACAAGTTCCACTGTGCCATGCACAGTGGCTGTGGCTGGGGGGTGATATTCAAAGGAGCTGCTCAATAGCGCAACTCCTCTGAATATCGCCCCGAACACACCCCAGCGCAACTATTTAGCACAGCGCAAGGGCTTGCACCTTAGAAAAGCGCAGTTTGAATATCTGGCCCAATATGTTTTGCAACAGTTACACGTGCTGCAGCTGCAGTACCTTGACTTGACTTTGTTATAAAAGCTTTATTTTAAACAAAGTAACTTTTGATTTACTGATTTAAAAAAGAAAGCAGCAAATAGCTGAGATTAGGTAATATACCATGATGGTGAGTATTATATAACTGAGTAAATAAATGGCCAATGTGCCACTTTTTTTCACTAAGGAACTATGATGCAGCTGCAGCAGGAAAACTTTTAACATATTAGTGGGTGGGTGGGCCTGTTACGTAAGTTGCTGGCTTTACCAAACAGAAGAAGCCATAGATAAACCAAGTTGTAGTCCTATCGATGTCACACATGATAATTTCTCCACACCCTTGTATTGAACAGTTTTTCCTTCACATGCATTTTATTACTATCTTCATTACTGGCAGCACAATTAAAAAACAGGGTTTGAGTTCTAAAAACTTCTGGAAAAGATTAGAACCCTAGAACTTTTTCAAACATGTTAGACTAGAACTAGAACCCAGAACTTCAGAGGGTTCTGACAACCCTACTCGCTTATTCTGTTTTTGCCAATGCTGCAGGCTGCCCTTTTGTACTGGACTCCTGCCTGTGTTGCCAGCTCTTTCTGCCCACAAAGAAATCTGCAGCAGTCACTATAGAGCACTGTTGAGCTCGCTCATTCCCTCTCTCTCAGTCACTCATTCTGTTTCTCCTGCTGCTGCAGGCTGCCATTTTGTACTGGGCTGCTGCCTGTGTTGGTGCTTTTTCTGCCAACAAAGAAATCTGCAGCAGTCCTGACACAGCTTAGTTGAGCTCGGTCACCCGCCCCACTCGCTCGATCCTAATCTGCCCCAAACACTGATTTCCAACAGCGACTACGGTATTCTACACTGGAAGCACGAAAACACATTTTGGCCAGGATGTGAAAAATTAGAGCTGTACTGTTCATGAGGAGGTGTGGAAAAATGCCAGTGTTGAAAATGTGCAGTGAAAATATTACTAATTTGTGAAGTTGCAAGAGTGCGTGGAAACTGCACAATGCACACTCGTAACACAGTCATTTTATGGAATTTCATAAAAAAAGTTTTCAACATAGGCATTTTACAACCTCTGCTCATGAACAGTGTCAGTTTGATTTTCCATATGTGTCCTGAACACTGATTTCCTACAGCAACCGAGCTATTCTGCGGCGGAACTGCAAAAACACATTTCAGCCATGATGTGAAAAATGACAGCTCTACTGTTCATAAGGAGGTACAGAACCATGGCAATGTTGAAAATCTGGAGTGAAAATATTATAAATTCATGAACTTATGAGCGTGCTTGTAAACTGTGCAATGCAAGCCTGTAAAAATAATTTTTTGGGAGTTTTTCCACCAAATTTAGAACATAGACTTTTTGAGAGCCCACCTCATGAACACTGGCACTGTTGTTTCACTAATTGGTCCCAAAAGGTGATTCCACAGAGTGACCACAAAATCACCTTTCAGGGATGATTAATGCCATGACAGTGCCAGCATTCATGACGAGGGGTCCCAAAAAAACCCATGTTGAAAATTTGGTGTCAAAATTCAAAGAATTGCCTGAGAAATGCATCAAAGTTGAAAAAAACCCTATTTATTCCATTGTACAGCTAGCTGGCATTTCCTTAGTTCGCAGTCAGCTTTGAAGAGTGCAGACATGTTCCTGGTCCACTGAAGAGTGTCATGCCAGACTACAGATGTAAGTATGGGGTGAAAGGGGTGAGGGAAGGCAGGGTGAGCAGTGGATGGGTGCAGGTTGTGGGAGGGGGCAGGGAGACCACAAGGGACCATTTTCTTTTTTGACAGGGTTAAAAAAAAAAACACAGCGGGGCTTTTTTTTTTAAAAAACAGGGGCATGTGGCACACTGGGGTTGGCTCCCAGCATGCCAATGGACCCTTTTTGGGGGGGGCAGCTGTAGCCGATGGGTGATTGGGCAACCCCATCAGCAAACAACAAAAGGGGGTTACATAATACCGATGGGGATTGGGTACCCCCATCAGCACACAACAGAAGCTGGAGGGGTGACATTATGCTGATGGGGATTGGGCATCCCCATCAGCACACAACAAAAGTAGGGGGCTTACATAATACCTATGGGGAGTGGGATCCCTCTTCGGCAACATTACTCGGGCATTGAAGCCGATGGGGATTGGGGACCCCGTCAGCAAACAAACATGATGGGGGGCACATACTGCTGAGGGGGATTGAGGGTGCTTAATATTGTTTGTGAACATGGTGGTAAGCTGCCACCATGTTCACAAACAATATCACTGTTACAAGGTTCCATCCAGCAATGACGGGCCGCTCCCTCATTGCAACAGAATGGCTTATGCTGTAGTGACGAGGCGGCCCCTGATTGCAGCGGCTGAAACCTCACAAGGTTGTGGCATGCTGGCTGAACTAGTGTCAGCAGCAGCATGTCACAGCATTGGGAAAAATGGGCCAAGCGTTGAAAGGCTGTGGGGGCATTGTAACCTGCTGCAATATGTTTCTTGCACATATGAGCAATCAACATAAAAATAAACAACAAAACAATATGAGTTGGACCAACAATTGGACAAACCAAGAACAGGGGGTTAACTGCTTTGAGTCCAGGTCCTATGTGCACCTGGCTGCGATGATGAAACAATCAACGAACCAAGCATGGGCTTTCCTATAGGTCGTCTGATCAGCAGGTGGGCATTGAGCTCTCCAAGCACTTTTGTAAACAGACTATAATAGTGCAGCCCTGACTGAGCATAACACAAAGAGGAACACTGCTAGCTGGCCAGTGAAGGACTTGGCAATCCTCTGCAGCTCCAGATAAGAAGCTGCAGACTTCTGGTTGGCAGAAGGTTCTCCAGATAATCTGCAGCAATGACCACATGTAGGTTCCTGGCACACAGGACACCTCCCAAGAAGAAGACTGCTGACAATATGATGCGTTGCATCCTTAGTGGAGTGATATGGGTATGCGCTAACTTATGGATGACTGGGAAAATAAGAAAAGAGCATGCACAACGTTAACTGATGCACTACTTGGTACCTCACTAGTGGCTTTCTACCACTTACTGTCACAGGACTGCTGCTAGAAGACTAGTGGCAGAACTTTGGAACAGGCTGACATCACTGGAGGTGGTTCAGCTGCAGATGGCAGATGGGTCAGGAACCTCCCTGGATCAGCGTCAGGCTCTGGCGAAGCTGGTCCAGGTAACAAAGGCAAAGCTGGATGTCCGTACAGCAGGGTGCAATTCGATAACACAGCTCAGTAGCAAGCAAACACTTCAGTTTTTGGCAGACACTTCAGTTCTTGTAGGAAACAGAGTCTCTAAGGGGTGCTAGGCAAGCAACAGCACAATTTGGTTTGAGTGGTACTTGAACAACCTAGGGCCACTAGCCCACTTTCCCTTTCCACTTCTGGCAGCTACACCTCTTAGGTTGTTTCTTGCATGGGCTATCCCTGCAGACCCAACTCCTGCTGCCAGGCCTATGGGTCTCCCTGTCAGGATCCCGCCTCCCTCAACTATGCCAGTTGTGCCACTGCACATGGGTAGGGCCTTGTCCAGGCCTGCCATCTTACTGACTTTTGTATAGGCCTGGACCCTTGTGTCTAGCCCTCCTTTTCAGGGGATGCCTGGCTATGGGCCTCTATCTTTGGCCACACCTCTAGTGTAGAACGGCCCCAGGTGAGAACAAAAGGCTGGCAACCCACATTCCCTTTTCTCCCCCCTGGGCCTCCAATATCACAGTACCCCACTCCCAACAAATAGAAAAAATAAAATAACTCTGTGGGCCTTCTCTCTTCCACTGACCCCCCATGTGATCCCACTACACCTTTCTCATACATTTCTGGACCACTAGCCCTTTCACTTTTCTTTTAGTGCACTTTGCCCATCTTGTCAGTTTTGCACACCTCCTTATGAACTGTACAGCTGTCATTTTACACATCCTGCCTGAAATGTGCTTTCGCACAACTGGAGCACAATGGAGTGATCCCTGTGGGAAATCATCGAACGGACAGATGAAGAACATCATAGTAACAGTGTTCATGAGCAGAGGTCCCAAAATGTCTATGTTGAAAATTTGGTGAAAAATTCCACTAAATGACTGTGTTACAAGTGTGCATTGTGCACTTTCTATGTATGTTCATAAATTGGAGTATTTTTAATATTTTCACTCAAGATTTTCAGCACCGCCATCTCTTCAGACCCATCTATAAATGATACAGCTGTCATTGTTCACATCATGCCCGAATGGTCTTTTCCCACATCTGGCACAGAATTGTGTGGTTGCTGTGAGAAATCAACGTTCGGCACAAATGAACAAAATCACAGTGCCACTATTCATGAACAGAGGTCCCAATTATTTGCATGAGGTGGGGGTTACAAAAATGCTGTGTTGCAAATTTGTAGTGCAAATACCAACAAACGGCTGGGGCATTAGGGTTTCCAACCATAATGTCCCATCCTGTACAGACTGACAGGCTTCAGGGGTGTGCCTTTGCATTGCCAGCTATCATGCTCATGCCATACCATCCCCCCATCCTCAAGCCACTGGCAGGCATCAAGGTGTGCCTTGGACTCTTTTGCCCCACTGTTCACCCCATTCTCCTATGCTTCACCAATTTCAGCATATGTCCTTATGAAATGGGGTGTCTGTAAAGTCAAACACCCCAAGGCACACCTCCGCACTTGTCAGTGTCTGCAGGATAGGGGGAGGTAAAATGCAATGAGTTTTATGGCTGATTGGGGTAAGCGTAAGGCCCAAGAACCCCAAAGCACAATGCAATATTTGTCACACTACAGTGTAGGGTGAGCTGAAATGCTGTGAATGCTATGGCCGATGGCCAAAGGCACACCTCAGTGCCTGTCAGTCTCTGTAGGGTGATGTGGGGTTGACGTCACTTTCATACTTCACTGCCATTCCTATTCCTGTACTGCATCTGTTCACCTTCTGGGCTACTGATGCCAATGTCAGCAAGACAACATTCGGCATTGACAAATGCTTGTTTC
Source organism: Neoceratodus forsteri (assembly GCA_016271365.2). Taxonomy (NCBI): domain Eukaryota; kingdom Metazoa; phylum Chordata; order Ceratodontiformes; family Ceratodontidae; genus Neoceratodus; species Neoceratodus forsteri. The sequence goes on from JADMNL010000028.1 coordinate 22,241,549, forward strand.
TTTTGCCAATAAAGAGGCGTTCAGTCTCCAAGGATTTCTTGCAGTGTGGCGATGGAGACCAGCTGATGCTTGTTGTCAGTGATCTATGATCTGCAAATTCCCATACATCTAGTTTTGCTTCTATGATTTGTACCACTGAGGAAAGAAATATGAAATAAATTCTAGTGGAAAGATAGCCTTTAAAAAAGGAATTACCTCCTATCGAAAATTTCTGCCGATATGAATCCCCTAAGTTGCCATCATTAATAATGTTCTTGAGTGCTGTAGAGTTACAAAATAGTTTGTTCGATCTAACCCCGCTGTCGGCTCTCTCAGTCCCACTGTTAAAGTCCCCTGTCCAGATGACTATCCTAGATGTATGTAAAAGGGGTGAACTTGTTTAAATAATGAGGCTCTAAGGACTTTTGTTTGTGGGGCATATATTGTAAGAAGCCTGAATCGCTCTGCATACAGTGAAAAGTCCAGTAATAAGACTTGGCCAGGATCAATGTCAACCAACCTAGAGATCTGTATTCCTGGATTTTTAAACAAAATGCCTGCCCCATCACATACTTATCTACCTATAGACCAAAAGGAGGGGCCTGCATTCAAACATTTAGATGCCAATTGTATTTCTAGCCGTGTTTTGTGTCTGCTGTCCTGGATGCAAATAACATCACATTTAACTTGCTGTAATGAGGCTGACACTCCGTATCTTATCCTGTGGTTTTTAATACTACTGACATTTATTGGTGAGATGGTTAGCAGCTCATATTGTTATGGGTGTGATATGGATGGAGACTAGGTCTTGGTTAGAAGCATGATTAATCTAGATCAGGGAGTTTTACTGTATCTCCTTTGTCTGGTGCATTGGGAGATACAGACCTCTACCCTACCTCCATCTTCCCTGCCACATCAGCACTTCCTTCTCCTGTGTCCAGCTCCAAACTGGGTTCCTCCATCCCTGCTCACAGGAAGAAGGGCCCCCGGTGAATGACAAGGCCAGGGGAGGAGGATACCATCTCCCCTGCTACATCAGCACTTTCTTCTTGTGTGTCCAGCTCTGAACTGGGCTCCTCCATCCAGCTCACAGGAATAAGGGACCCCTGGTGCATGTCAAGGCCAAGGGAGTAGGCCATCTCCCCTGCCACATCAGCACTTCCTTCTCCTCCTGTGTCCAGCTCTAAAATGGGTCCCTCCATCTTGTCCACAGGAAGTGACAGCACCCCTGCAGGCAGAGTAGGGGAATTTTCCTGGTGTCCTGGCCAAATGTCCCCCATTCACTGGAAATATCACAAACAGCTTCATCTGGTTCAGTCTCACTTGGCATTCATCTGTGTGGGATTGTGAGGGGGAGGAGCAACTGCAAAGTGGGGTGTTAGCTGCACACTCAAGCAGACTTGATAGACCATGTGGACTATATCTGTTGACAAGTAGTAAGTAAGTAGTCTCACTGCAGTAGGACACAGGACACTTGAACTTTGTATTCCCACATGTTGTAGGACATGTGGGAATACTTGCCCAGTAGTGGGAAAGATTAAGGGATTAAGGAGGCACTCCTTAAGGAAAGGATAGTGCAAGACCTAGAATCCATAGGAGCACAGAATCCAAGACAGCATGGGTTTACAAAAGGAAGGTCCTGTCAAATTAATCTCATAAATTTCTTTGACTGGGTAACCAGAGTGGTGGACCAAGGGGGAGCAGTTGATGTTGCCTACCTTGACTTCAGCAAAACTTTCAATACTGTTCTACACAGAAGATTGATTGATGAGCTGGGTAGGCTTGGGGTGGGTCAGGAGTTGGTCGACTGGGTGGCAAACTGGGTGACAGGCAGAACACAGAGTGGTGATAAATGGTATACAGTCAGAAGAGATGCAAGTCTCAAGTGGGATACCTCAGAGATCAGTCCAGGGGCCAGCCCTCTTCAATATCTTCATCAGTGACATTGCAGATGGACTGGTGGGTGAGGTATGTCTGTTTGCAGATGACGCCAAGATCTGCAACAGAGTAGATGATCCACAAGGGGTGAGCAGAATGAGAAGAGATCTGGATAAACTAGCAAAATGGTCAGAAGAGTGACAACTGGGACTTAGTGCAAAGAAGTGTAAGATCATGCACATAGGGAAGAGAAACCCTGAAGCCACTTACAGGCTGGGAGGGGAGTTGCTGGCAGTCACAAGGGAAGAAAGAGATTTGGGCATCATCATCACCAATGACCTGAAATCATCCAAGCAGACCTCTAAAGCAGTAGGTAAGGCTAGGGGGATGTTAGGGTATATTAGTGGAGGTATCACAAGTCGGAAGAGGGATGTAATAATCCCTCTTTACAAGACCCTGGTTAGGCCCCATCTGGAGTATTGCATGCAGTAGTGGAGGCCACCCCATCACAAGGACATTAACCAAATTGAGGCAGTCCAGAGAAGGGCAACCAAAATGGTGCAGGGACTGCATCAGGAAACATATGAGGACAGATTAACAGAGCTCAGTATGTATACCCTAGAGCAAAGGAGGGAGAGAGGTGATATGATCGAGACATTTAAACACCTTAAGGGCATTAACAAGGTGAAAGAGCTTAACATGTTTCAATATAAGAAAAATAGCAGGGCAAGAGGACACAGCATGAGGTTAGAGGGAGTCTGATTATGGAGTAATGTGAGGATGTTCTTTTTTACAGAAAGGGTGGTGGATGCATGGAACAGCCTACCTCAGGAAGTGGTGGCTATAAATACAGTGCAGGGCTTCAAACAGGCATGGGATAGGCATAAAGGAGCAATACAGATGAATATGAATAGATAGGCCATTGACAGAGCAAAGGTCGTCCGCACATTTATAAGGTAGAAATAGAAATGGGCAGACTGGATGAGCCTTGCAGTCCTTATCTGCCATCAACTTCTATGTTGCTATGTTTCAATAATACTTTCAGTGGCATATGGGCCTCAACTGAAAACACATCTGCTAACACTAGCAGCATTCTTCATAACAAGAGAAGAAACTGTAATCCACTCCAGGGGCTAAAAATCCTCTTCAGACATTAGGCAATTTGTCTAACGTAACCAGGCGCTTTTACTGAACCTGTTAGTCCTGAACTGGTTACTCCAGATGGGGTTCTTCTCATGCATTGCTCCCAAATACATAGTCATTCTTTCAGGGTTATGAAAACCTTTTGAATTGCTTTTGAATTAACTGACATTCCAAATTCTAATCCACTGCCTCAGTAGCAGAAAGGTAAAAAGTCCCGAATAGTGTGGTATAGTCATACCTCTGGACATCATTCACCTCAGCCAACTATAATTCAAAGACAGTCTTGCATGTCTGTATTTGCAGAAAAAGAAACTGTGCCTTCCCTCTGGTCATAGAACATAACAGAACAGGTTCACCACAACATATCCAAGATGCACTGTCTTAGGGTAGCTGGTCCATTCCACTGGGGTGTCAAACCGACGAGGCATACTGATGAGTTCTGGTAGAACGAAACAGATGTCTATGTCTTCTGTTAGCACCCTTTGCAAACTGTGTGAGAGGCCTTTCGGCACCATGCAATTCTGCTTAACGTTGGACCAGTATAACATTTTGTGGTGATTTGCATATGCAGCCCATGATGCTTTGCATTGTGTGGGCATGTGTGATTTTGTATTATCTTGAAACTTGGCTTCCTAGCCAAATGCCCTTTGGGGTAACCCTTGCCTCAGTGTTTGTGCACAGAGGTTTTTGTCTTTTAAATAGTTTTTTATTTTAATGGGTTCACCACAACATATCTAAGACACACTGTCTTAGGGTAGCTGGTTCATTCCACTGGGGTGTCAAACAGATGAGGCATACTGATGAGTCCTGGTAGAACCCTTTGCAAACTGTGTGAGAGGCCTTTTGGCACCTTGCAATTCTGCTTAAAGTTGGACCAGCATAACATTCTGTGGTGATTTGCATATGCAGCCCATGATGCTTTGCATTGTGTGGGCATGTGTGATTTTGTATAACAGAACAGGTACTTGCTTTCTGTAGCAAAAGTCAGAATCCACTCACTGTCTTTTTCAGGCAGCTTCAAAATATTCTGGATTATACAGGGGCTTGCCCCTTGGATCCATCCCCTAGCAGTTCTTTTCACACCTCCAGGATGAAAAAAATCAGGAACTCCAGGTGTAGAAAAGGTCTCCACCACTTCTCTTGGCAAGCTGGACAATTACCAAGACTAGAGTTAGAATGCAAGGCCCTCATCTCCGAGCTCACAGCTGAGCAGTTCTCACTCCTCCAACTTCAAACTGCAACTCTAACTGCAGACTTACACTGACTCCCATCTCAGCATTCCAACTCCCTTCTCAACAGCTGGCACAAGGGTTATGGTGCTGCGAGAGATTCAAACAAGCTCATCTCTTCCATCTCAGCTGAGGTCAAGTAAACAGAAGAGCGAGCAGGTGAAAAACCATTTAACTAGTTAAACACCAGCTGCCTTTCCCTGCCTAGCACTGATACTGAGGGGATTCTAGTAACCAAGGGACTGGGTGGTTACACCTATAAGTGCATGTATTAAAATATTGAAATACTGCCAACCTCCCTGGTGGTCTGGTGGTCCTCTTCCGTGATCACTGTAAGTGCACATGATAAAATATTGAAATACAGACACTCTCACTGGTTGTCTAGTGGCCCACCTCCTGCAACCCCATGCTGCCCATATTAGGTAATAAATAACCTGCCTCCTTGCGATAATACAGTTCTTCCTTCTATTCGCCGATCTTGCCGTACTATTAAAATATTAATGTGGCATTCCTCCTCGATCCATGCAGTCATAACAATTAAGTAATAAAACACCATCCCTTCCAGATCCCAGATGCCGCCGTATTATTGGGCAACTGTATTTAAACATATTACTATGTACATTTCATTTCATTTTCAGTTTTTATTTTTTATACTTGATAACTTGATGAGCATAACTGCCCATTTTCAAGTGGCAAGTTACAACAACAGAATGATAAATATTCATTAAATATATATACATACTTAAAAAAAATTTAGCTAACAATACTAATGCAAACAATGATGTAGAAATCACAAATAGTTAGACAACACACTATATATACAGTACAAACAGTGTAAGTAGCCAGTACTAAGGAGCAGACTACAAGGATGGGGACGGGAGCACTAGACTACTAGGTAATGTGGGTGAGTTCATTTATCTCTATACCTGGTGGGTGCACCATGGCTGGCTGTAGCATGGGCGGGAAATGGGCATGCACAACCCCATCACATCCAGGTATGGTGAACTCACAATCCAACGCCACCTCCGTGTGACCCACAGTACCTGGCCATGATGTGCTGGCTGACTCTGCTGCCACAGAAGGACCAGGTGCAGAAGGCACAGCACCCACCACTGTGGGGTGCTGTATGGGGTCTGCAGGTGCACCATGGGCAGCAGGGCCACCAACAGTGCCAGATGCCACCTGTACAGGAACCTGTATGTTGAGTGCACCACTGTCGACCATGTCCCCCAGTATCTGAGTGGTATCTGGATCATCAGGGCCATCACTGTATGCCCCCTGTGTGCTAGATGCCAGCACCAGCACGGCATGAGTGTTGTTCCACTGTGTCCCCTGGGTCATCAGCCAAACCCTGGGAAACCATCCAGCCATGAGATGTCATGCCTGCCATCAGTGGCACCACTAGCTGAAGGGTTTGATGGGGCCACCACCACTAGGGATGCAGGTGGGAACACAGCTGTGTTGGATGGTCCAGGGATGGCACCATCCCCCATTGTATCTACAACCCTGTGGGATGGATCTGCATCATCGCCTGGTAAGGCATCCCATGGAGCCATGGACACAGCTGTGTTGGATGGTCCAGGGATGTCACCATCCCCCATCATGTTCTTAACCCTGTGGGGAGGACCTGCATCATCACCTGGTAAGGCATCTTATGGAGCCATGGACACAGCTGCATCTGTGAGGTGTGATGGAAAGGAAAAACAAAGGAGGGATACATGGCCAAAGTCAAAGAGTACAACAGTGGCAGACATACAGGTACAGTGTGTCATAGTGGTGTGCCATGGCTGCGCATGACAGTCCCTGGCATGGACAGGCAATACCTGTCCTGACGCTGCAGCCATGCACCAGCAGTGCTTGGTGTTGCCCAGTGCCCTAGCATTCTCACATGGCACCATGTGGGACAGTGCTACCTCGTGGCCATCCTGTAGTTCGATGGCAACAGTAACCTGATGTGCAGCACAACCACGCATGTAACCCCTCGGTAATGGCCTGGTGGACACAGCCATGCACAGCATAGGCCACAAATGGGCAACAAACACCCATGGTATGGCACACAGACAAATGGCCATCCCGCGGTACACAGTGGGGATGCCACGGCCACCATGGCACACATTCACATGGCCTGACATGTGTCAGGGGCATGTATACTCACAGTGCTGTGATGGGCTTCCACCAGTCTGGAACCCCCCTGCAGGGACACCCTGCACAGTTGCACAGTCAATGCTTGACATGAGCAGCTCCTCATTTGGGGTGAGATGCACCCCCGAATGTGGACCACCCCCTGTTCTGCTCAGTGAGACCTCGATGTGCAGCACCTTCTCCTTGGCCCTCCTTTTCCCATCGTTCATGTGTTTTTTACACTTTTGGGTGGTCTGGTTGTAATTCCCCACCAGATTAATGTGTCATGTCACTGCCTCCCAGGCCTCATCCTGCAGTGCATGGCTGCCGCACCTGCCAGACAGGACATCCCTGTGCAGGTTCTATGCCTCTATGAGGGCTCTCTCCTCATAGAAACATAGAATTTGATGGCAGACAAGGACCACTTGGCCCACCTAGTCTTCCCATTTTTCTACCAGATAGATAAGCTGCAGATTCTAGTTAATCCAACAGCTTGCTTCCTTCTACCCCCACTTGAACTGCCTTATATCTGTCCCATGCATTCTTGAATTCTTACACTGTTCCATGTATCCACAACCCTTTCTGTGAAAAAAATACTTTCTAACATTACCTCTGAGCCATCCCCCTCTATCTTCAAATTGTGCTCCCTTGTTCTTGCACATCTTTTTCTGAAATATGCGCCCTCTTACCCTCTTGTACTTTGTTAATTCCCTTGAGATACTTGAATGTTTCTATCATGTCTCCCCTCTCCCTCCTTTCCTCAAGGGTATACATATTAAGCTGCTTTAGTCTCTCCTCGTATGTCTTTTGGTGCATTCCCTGCACCATTTTGGTTGCCCTCCTCTGAACAGCCTCCACTTTGTCTATGTCTTTGCAGAGATGGGGTCTCCAGAATTGCACTTAGTACTCCAGATGGGGGCTCACCAACTGTCATCATTTGTAAAGTTAGACCACCTGTGACCAGTGGCACTGCCTCCTCCAAACATAATGGCTACTGTGGGCTAGAAGACACAGACATTAGACATGCATATGCAGGGTCCCAGCGGCCTACATCATGGTCAGTCGGGGCAGTCTGTGCTGTGACCGCCCTGTCCAGGTGCATTTTCACAGACACATGCATGATTCTGGACCAGCCACAGGCATTGCATGGCATGGTACACAGGCAGGTGGCCTGGACTACAACCACACTCTGCAACCGTCGATGTATGTGCGGTCACAGCACCCTCCACCATCCCCAACAACCTTGCCTAGGGTGGGCTGTGGGACAGTGTGCGACATACACAAGGGTGTGTCTGGTATTCCTGAACATGTCTGGACTGCATTAGGCCGTCCGCAGACCATACTATAATTTGCAAAGCGACAATGGCACATGACATGTAAACAACACTTACCTTCAAGGCTTTCAAACCTCTCAGTCACTTATGCTCAGTGTGGGCTGAGTTGGGAGTATTTATGGCTCAGGGCATGCAAATGAGGTTCGGGGCAGGTTTAATGAGATGCTAAGCAGCTGAGATGCCTCTGAATTTGGTAATGGGCTGTATTTAGAGCAATCTTTGTGCATTTCATAATTGCCCTCAACTCATCCCAATCAGGATGGCACATCTGCTGTGTTGGGCACATCTCCACATGGTGCATTGTCCGCGCATGTGTGGTGTATTTGGGGCATGTCCCAAACTCCAGCGCATATCTCTGGGTGCATTACTGCATCTGCTCTATCGGCCTGACAATTGCATCACTGTCATGCATCTCACGCACAACGTACGATACCATCAGTAGGCGCATGCACGTCCCTGTGCGTGATTGCTGCTGTGCTTCCTGATTCTATTCGTGCCTTGATCACGACTACCTTTTTGCACCTGTGGGCTACTGTGCACCACTGTTGCCCTGTGCGATGATGAGTGACATTCAGAATGTGGCAGACATGTACGTAGTGCACATGTGTGACCCAGCCATGATCCCTCCAGGACATTGGGCATTAAATGTGTCAGTGCCATTGGCACCAGTCGCACTTCAGCACACTCTGCATGGTGACTTGCATGCAGCACAGTGGTGGATGTGGCACAATTAGGCCATTCAATAGCGCAGGACTCACAGAGACCACTGACTGTGTGCACTGCACACTAGACATGTCACGTGCCTGGAGAGTAGGAAACAGGGCCATGAACTGGTCTGAAGTGCAGCTCCTCCACCTTGTGGCCTTAGTAACATGGGTGGAGAGCCAACTGTTCAGCCAGGAGGACCTGCAGGAGCCCAGGTCTGATGCATGTCCCAGGCTTGCTGGCCAGTTGGTGCTCCACACGGAGGAGCAGTGCAGGTACAGATATGGTGACCTGCAATGCAGGGACAGGGTGAGGCTGGATCATTTATGGGAGTGTACCCACAGGGGTGGACTGCCCCTACCAGATATGTTACAGTTATACCTCTGTGGACTGTGTGCATGGGATTTGGGGCTGCTGCACCACACAACAGCACATTCACAGGGTCACACACACACACACACTTGAGCATGGCTGCACTTGCACTGTGGTGCCATGTACTGCATGTCACATGGGGTGGGCCTTTCATCTGTGGTGCATGGGTGGGGCAGGCCACTGTGCACTGCATGGAGTGAGACTGATGTTTGCATTGCATGCCTACAGATGCTCACTTGGGGGCACAGGCCCAGGTGATTAGGGCCGCAACACACCACCAAGTCATTCATCACTGGTGCACTGTTTGATGATGCCTTCACTGCATGAACACACAGGTGTTGGTAGAGGGGCTGTCCCATGTAGCATCTCCTCATGTTGTACTCTAATTGTGTGTTTCCAGCAGGGATGGATGCATGAACATACTGGCATTGGACGGGGGCTGTCCCATGTAGCATCTCCTCATGTTGTACTCTAATTGTGTGTTTCCTGCAGGGATGGAGGCATGAACACACCGGTGTTGGTAGGGAGGGTGTCCCATGTAGCATCTCCTCATGTTGAACTCTAATTGTGTGTTTCCTTCAGGGATGGAGGCATGAACACACCGGTGTTGGTAGAGGGGCTGTCCCTTGTAGCGTCTCCTCATGTTGAACTCTAATTGTGTGTTTCCTGCAGGGATGGATGCATGAACACATCAGTGTTGGCAGGGGGGCTGCCCCATGTAGCATCTCCTCATGTTGTACACTAATTGTGTGTTTCTTGCAGGGATGGAGGCCAGACAGCGGGACATGGAGACCACTGAGCTGCAGAAGCAGAGTGCCACTGGAGGTGCACAGGGCGGTGGCCATGCAGGTGAAGGTAAGTGAACCTTTCATACATGCTAAGTCTGTCAGGTGAGGTGGGCATTTGCCCAGGTGGGTGTTTCTGGCACTCCCTGCCTACCCATATGTCTCTTGTTACACGGACCCATTGCTGGTATTGGTGCAGTGTGAGCCTGTGCCATGGTGCACATGGTCCCTTCATTGGCAACATCCATATGTGCTTGCCATGCACATTGTGGCCACTCAGTGGTACCCCATTTGTGTCCTGATGGGGCCAACATGCTTGTGCAGGCCGATGCCTTGTGCACGTGTCCCATGTGGATTGCCCATATGCCCCCTGCACAGACCACTGTCTGTACAAATGTGTCATATGCTATGTTCCCCCTCAGGTGTGCGCATGTGCGCCTGCACAGCAGTCAGAAACAACCCGCACATGGCTTCAGTAGTAGCGCACAAAGCAGTTGACAGGGATCCTCATGTTCATGAAGTAGTGACTAGAGTCATCACTCATATTTAAGACTCAGACAGCAGGACATGAAAGTGAATGGGAAAGAAACATTGTATGCCCACCCCTGAGGCCATAACTCATTAACTTTAACAAGCCAGACGTCTCGTTCTTGCTCCATTTATTGAACAATGGAACTGATCAGCAAAATTTCAACCAGTCGGCTTTGCAGTTACAATGTTTTTAGCTTGACACCTCTTTTCAGTAAGACAGTATTTGATAATGAACAGTATTTCCCTGCTCTTCACAGAAATAGCATGTTTTATTTGTTTGGTAGATTCCCCCCAACAAAGCAATGCGAGAGATTCTCTGACACAGGGTGTATATTATATTATTTCAGTTTTAAAGTTGCACAACTTCAGTGTAATCTGCCTCCTCGCCAAGCAGCATCTCACATACAAAATGTGTTTATAATGGATTTAAAGCCTCACCGTTGAAAGCATGTTAATTTTTTTTTCAAGTAGAAGAAAATGGGAAAACTATAGTTTTTGTTTACAGTAAAAACATCAAAGCAACATAATGTCTGTTTGTGTCATTTTTTTATATATTTGTTAGGGGCTGGGATGGGTATAACCTTCTCAGTTAGCAGGCTGAGACACTGACTATACATATGTCTAGAGAGATAAGATTAGCCTTCTCTTTAAAACAGGGTCTCACATTATACACACATTTGAGATTCAATGAATTAGTGCTTATAAAAGGTTGCCCATAGTGGCTACATGGGGATAGTAATTCTAAAATAGACAACAAGAAATAGCAGCGCAAGAAATGTCCTTTTCATTTAATTTCATAAATTCAGACTGCGCTTAGTATAGATCCGGAATGGAAGAGAAATATAGTCTCCTAAATGCATCTCCTCTCTCATATCACACTGACTCACTCACTACATTGCAAAAATACATTTTAAAACCCCCACTGAGCTTGACAATACCCAGCACAGTCATTGTAAACCACACCTAGGGCAAATGACATCACATACAATTATGCATGCTTCCATCAATGATCCCATTGCTGAGTACTGCTTTAAGAAGCTGTCCAACCCTGAATATCACATTGCCATAACAATATTAAATGATGTACTTTTGGAGTTGGCAGAGTTGTCTAAGATGTTTCAGAAAGTGGTTTAACAACAGTTGTAACATGGCACAAATTTGACAGTGTTGTGGAGCAACGGTGATAGGTGAGGACGTGTCACGTGGTACAGGAGCAACACGGCATTATGAGACAATGATGCCGTGTTGCTTCTGAAGTACAGAAAGTAGCCACCAGAAGCAAATTAGCAGGGTTCGCAGGTGGCACGGTGAAAAAAGAAGAGCAACACAGTTGTAGAAGAGCAAGAGAGTAGTGCAGATAGGCCAGAGGATAAACAGAAGTGAGGGACATAGGTGGGAAGAGGGAGCTGGGGGCACATCCAGGAATGCAATCAACTTCAACAACTCCATGGCACAGTAAACTTTAACTATGCTGGAAGAATGACACATGGAGAGCACAACACAGACACAGGATAACTCCAAAAAGGTACAAAAATGAGTAGTGTGCAAGATAGAACGAGCAGCATAGAAATACAAAATCGAGTGAGGTAGTAATGCTTGTCGTATGCAAATCAGACACGCACACACTCTGCACACAGCGAAAGTGAGAGAATCACAGTCATCCCAAGTTACCTAGTAATGAAACAGCCACACAGAAATAATTTAAATGTGCAGCAATCATTAAGAAAGAAACCAGAGTTCACTGTATTGAAAAACAATGTCGACATATGTATGTAAGAGAGTACTGATGAGAAATGTGAAAGTAACATTAAAAATGACAGCAGATCATATCAATCTCATAGTCTTTTCTGTTCTATGAGTAGCAAGATGTGTAGTCTATAGAAAGCATAGTGATGTCCATGTTACAAGTACATTAATCCCCTCTGAAGGTGGCATCTAATGGGAGTTCATGCATGGTTGGACCGTTGTATGCCACCGGCCTCGTGCCACAATGGTTCCAACCATGCATTAACTCCCCATTAGATGCCACCTTCATTGGTGATTAATGCTTACTTGAAGCTGTACAGATTGCTAGGGTAAAAATAAAAAAAAGATCAGAAGCCAGTACCTGGGTGAAATGGTCTATTGGAGCCAACCAGTAACACTGCTTTTGGCTAATTGCACAGCTGAAGTAAGCACAGCAGCAATTTTGCAATTCATTGGCTTGTTATGTGACCATCTGGACAGCTAATTTCCTGCAGGTGAACTTTCTGACCGATCTGCCTTTGATTTTGCAGCAATGCCACATTGCAGCTTTGAGTCTGGCTTATCAAATATTGAGAGACTGTATAGCAAATATCAGGACTATTTATTTGCATCAGTGGACCAGGCAGAAATTGTTAGCCAGTGCAATGACTTCAGATTTATAGTTGCTGAAAAAATAAAGGGAGGATCATGAAAATCCTTTACTGACATGATTCACTTTGCTTTGACTAACGTGCAGTATAGCATGGTGGCTAGACTTATTGATGAATGTGCTACATTCCAAGCTAAACATGAAGCTGTCATGCACAGAGGTTCTACACTGTCTTATCCTTCCCCAGAAGAGATTTTCTATAGGGAGGTGCAGAGTGAGAAGGATACGATAGCACAGAGAAAAATCTTGGGAGTGATAGAGGATCATGTACTGAAGCAGAGAGAAGTATGGCTAAGTAGGACCATAACTATCTTTGGGAAGAAGGTTTCACTCAAGGATTCTCATAGGAAAGTTAAGGAAGATTTGTTGCTGCTCTTGGAAAGAGCCAGTTTTTTTTATATCTTACCCAAAGGGTGATTAAAACTTCAGTGCAAGAAAATGGTGAACATTTCAACCTATACTTTTTGGGGCTCTGGGCAGAGCCTACAGCCATTTTGGGAGAGCTTTGTAGCTCTGAAAACAGCTGATCTCACAATATTTTCGGTTGGACTTTTGGAAGTATCCTTCTGAAAGCCCAGCAGAGCTAAAGGCCCTCCACCACGATCAGTGTACAGAATAACAGCTGCACTATTTTGGCTGTTACTTCCACATTCTGATGCGTGCACTGCGAATGCATACGAGTCATGCGCATGAGCGGAGTCGTGTGCATGTGCACATTCCTAACATTGCCATTTTTTCATATGTTCACTCCACATTTTTAACATTACCATGTTTGCACACCTCCTTCAAAACAATACAGCTGTCATTTTCCACAACCTGCCCAAAATATATTTTCGCACCTGTGGTGCAGAATAGCACATTTGCTCTACGCAATCATCTTTTGGGACAATTAAACAAAATGACACTGGCACCTTTCTTGAGGAGGGGACCAAAAAAGGCCATGTTGAAAATTTGGTGACAAAATTCCAAGAAATGACTGCGTTACGAGCATGCGCTTGACAGTTTCTACGCATGCTCCTAACGTCACTAATTTTTAATATTTTCACTTCACATATTAAACATAGCCATTTTTGTACACCTCCTTCACAACTGTATAGCTGTAATTTTCCACAAGCTGCTCAAACCGTGTTTTCGCACCTGTGGCACAGAATAGCGTGTTTGGTCTGTGCAATTACCTTTCGGGACAATTAAACAGAATGACACTGGCACTGTTCATGAGGAGGGGTCCCAAAAAGGCCATGTTGAAAATTTGGTGCAACACCTCCAACATACAGGTATGACCAAGTTACACCTGGGCATTGACATCTAGATTTAGTAGTTGCCATATTGGTCCTTGCAAGAATAGATCCAGAAGCAAATGATTTGGTACCTTTTAATGGACCAACATAGATGTAACAACAAGAACAAAGTGCATTGGGCATTGAATAATTTCTATGCCCATGTTATAAGATTAGTCACATCTAAAAACTGGCTCTTCCTTCCCCCCCTTTCTGCTCTCCGCAGCTGTCCTTCCCACAGTCCATTGACCCTGGCCCCAGCCCTAAATTCCTACACCTCTCCCCATCCCTTTGAGCCATCTCTAGCTCTGAACCATCCTATCTCTAGCTACTGTATCTGTCTATATTTTAAGCCTTCTTCTTCCTATTCCCTACTCCCTACCTTCTGCTCCCTGTCCCTATCTTGCAGGTAACACTAACCATTTCCAACCCCTCCTGTCAATAGTTAGAATAAACTTAGCAATGTGTCACTTGACCCTTATACTGGATCACTATATACCTTTTTACATTGTGTTCTATTTATAATCAGTGTATCCTCTGACTTGTATATATTTTACATGCAGACAAATTGTGTTATATCCATACCTGATGTATCTTCTGACCCATATATATTCTACTTTTATTGCTACCTGCTGATACTTATGTATATACTGTATTTTTTTTTATTTCATGTTGCATCCTGTGTTTAATGTTCTTTGTGATGAACCTAGGTCCACCTCAGAAATGAGCTTTGCTCAATGGTGATCGCATAGTTAAATAAAGATTTTGATTGATTGATTGACATGTGTAACTCTCGTCACTTGGTAGTGCTTCACAGCCCTATCGGCTCCAGCCAGAGTTTGTTTATTCAGTTTTACATTGCCCCTTATCTATTGACTTGTATGATACCCTTCTTTCCATAATGTGGGTCTGCTTTAGTACTTTTTTCACATTTGAAATAATAAATGGAGTGCTCCTTTTAATAAGGCTGGGACCAGTTTTTTATCATTATTCCCATCTGTTTTTGAAGACCTGCTATTCCATAAAGTCATGAAGCACTATCTGCTGCATGCTAGTTCATTATCAACACAACAGAAGAGATTTTAAATAATTGATGCACAAAAATTGCCAAGAACACTGATGAAAACCTGCTCCAACTCATATTAAACGTAGTGCTCCTTTTATTATTTCAGATGTAAAACAAAAGTACTAAAGCTGGCTCAAATTGTGGAAAGAAGGACATCATACTAGTTAGTAGATAAAGGACAATCTAAAACAGAGTAAAAAAGTTTGTCATAATTTTCACCATTTTCTACCACTGAAAGATGTTTCCAGTAAGAATAAAAACCATTTCAAAATTCATCTCAACGATTACGTACAACATGCCTAAATCATTCACATATTATAGATAACCAGTGGAGCACATGTGGGCTTAAAGCCTTTCTTATGCTCCTTAGACATTAGTATGAACATTAATATAATAATCTAATAATTAGGTATCAAACCATTTGCTTCTGGATCTAGCTTATAAATTGTTAATTTATGGACTATATACATCATCAGCTGCATTTATTTGGTTGTTTTCATATAGTCCTTTACTGCCACATTTTAATTAGTTAAGAATGCCTGCTCAACAAGTTGTTACATAGAAACATAGAATTTGATGGCAGATGAGGACCACTTGGCCCACCTAGTCTGCCCATTTCCCTACCTAACTGATAAGCTGCAGATCCTAGTTAACCAACAGCCTACTTCCTCCTACCCCCCACTAGAATTGCCTGTCTGTCCCATGCATTCTTAAATTCCCTCACTGTTTTTGACCTCACAACCTCCTCAGGAAGGTCATTCTATGCATCCATAACCCCCTCCATGAAAAAATGATTCTACTTGTCACCCCTGACTCGTGCCTGTCTATCTTCAAATTTGTGCTCCCTTGTTCTTGCACATCTCTTTTTTGGAAAGGTGCTACCCTCTTGGACTTTGTTGATTCCACTGAGGTACTTAAACATTTCTATCATGTCCCCCCCTTCCTCCTTTCCTCAAGGGTATACATATTAAGCTCATTTAGTCTCTCCTCACATGGCTTCTCTTGCCGACCTTGCACCATTTTAGTTCTCCTCCTCTGAACTGCCTCCATCCTGTCTATGTCCTTGTGGAGATGGGGTCTCCAGAACTGGATGCAGTACTCCAGATGGGGTCTCACCAACTGTCTGTACAGGGGGATAACAACTTCCTGTTTTCTGCTGGTGAGGCTCTCCCTATACATCCTAGTATCCCCCAGCCTCTCCACCACCTTCTCACATTGCTTGCCAACCTTAAGGTCATCTGATATGATTATCCCCGGTCCTTTCCATTTTTGTTGTTGTTACTACCCCCCACTGTGTAATCTTCCCTGGGTTTTGTTTCCCAGGTGCATTATTTTGCACTTCTCTGCATTGAATCCAAGCTGCTATACTTTGACCATTCCTCCAACCTTGCCAAGTCCTTTCTCATCCCTTCCATGCCTTCTTGTGTATCAACCCTGTTGCAGATCTTTGTGTCATCTGCAAAGAGGCATATTTTTCCTTCCAGTCCCTCTGCAATGTCACTTATAAAGACATTAAAAAGAACTGGACCCAGTAGTGAACTCTGCGGTACCCCACTAGTAACCCCTCTTTCTTCAAAGTGGACTCCATTTACAATACCTTCTGTGTCCTGTTGTCCAGCCAATGTTTTACCCAGGTTACCACCCTGGCTAATTTGTTTATTAATCTTTTGTGTGGGACTGTGTCAAATGCCTTGCTAAAGTCTAGGTAGGCCATGCCCACAGCCCCTCCCTGGTTCACTACTTTGGTCACCCAGTCAAACAAATCAATTAGATTTGTCTGACATGACCTTCTCACTGTGAACCCATGCTGCATTGGGTCCTGTGCCCCACTGGCCTCTAGGCACTCAACAATGCTTTCCGTCAGAAATGAGTCCATCACTTTCCCTACCACAGAGGTCAAATTGACAGGTCTGTAGTTTTCTGCCTCTGTCTTGGTCCCACTTTTAGGGGAATCACATCTGCCTTCCACCAGTCCTCAGGTACCACACCATCCTCCCATGATTTGTTAAAAAGGGTAGTCAGTGGTTTCACTAGTTCTCTGCTTAATTCTTTTAGAATTCTGGGGTGAATTCCATCTGGCCCCATTGCTTTGTCCACCTTCAATTTTAGGAGTTCTTTCAAAACCCTTTCTTCTGTGAAAGGTCTGGAGTCGACCCCTCCAATCCAGAGTGCTTCTGTCAATTGGATTAGGCACCTCCCCCCTCCTCTTTTGTGAATGCTGAACAGAAGTATTTATTCAGTATCCCTGCTTTTTCACTGTCCCTCTCTGCCCACCCACCGACCATTCTTTTCAGCCTCACTATCCCTCCCTTTGTCTTTCTCTGAGCAGTTTCCCTTCACCATCTTCCTTATCTTCATCATCCTCTTCTTGCATTCCTCTCCTCATTTTTGTTCCTGAAGAAAGCTGAGCCCTTCTTTTGCTACCCCTTTGGCTATCTTCTGTTTGAGCCTTTTATCCCCTCACTATCTTATCTGCTTCCCTCTGCTTTTCCTGGTAAACGTCCCTATGCCTATCCATCTGTATTTCTTTGTACCTCCTGAATGACACACATTTGTTTCTTCACCTTCATGGCCACTTCCCCACAGTACCATAATGGTCTTTTTTCTTCCTGCTTTTGGTCAATTCCTTCATGTAGATGGTGCTTACCTTCTCTACACCTACCTGGCAATCCCCAACTGCTCGTCTGCCTTTGAGGCAGTGTCAGATTTCTATAAAATTCCCCCACCCAAAGTCCAGGACACTCATCATTTTGTGGGTTGCCTCCACGCCCATCTTAATGTTGAACACACTCTACGGTCAACACTGATTCCCAGGGGACAGCCCACTATAACATGAATTTACGCTGTCACATCTCCTGTAGGACAGGGATTCAGAGGGGCAAAGGGAGAGTGCATGTCCCAAATAGGACAGCACCTTTACCCCTGTGAGTCATGTCTAGCTGTTAGCATGCTAATAATCCTATAGAGAAGGCAAGCTGCTAATGGTCCACTTGCATGCAGTTATGGGCGCATTAGCATCTCTGTAGAATGCTACAGTAAATGACTGCATGGAAGCATTGTGTAGAGCAGTGCCAGTCCGCAGCTCATGACTTCCCTTCCATTGCCCCTGAATATTATAATAAAATGATTACTGGCATCTAGAAATCACCCCCCCCCTACCGATTGGGTTCATATGACCCTTGATTACAATACTAAAAATGTCCCTGGAATCTAGTATTCTCCCCACCTCCAATCACTGTTCAGATGCCCCAATCACTATATTAAAATGATCCCTGGCATCTAGTCCACCCTCTGATCACAGGTCCAAGCCCCCTCCCCATTCCACCCACTCAGGCCCTTCTAGACATATCTATGGTGACCCTTAACTTACCCCAGTTGTCACACTGTCAGTCCCCCCACTGCAATGGTGATAGGTCTAGCCCCTCTGTTCATGATATCAGCTGGTCACCATCTGAGTGAAAAGCAGGGATCACACACCTACTGTAGAAAGAGGTGTTCTAGGGGAGTGCATGATGGAATCCCCAAGGAGAATTGACCAACAGGAGAGGAACAACCTCAACAGTGTCCATGGGAGAAATCCCCAGGTGAGGAAAGCAGAACCATTCAATGCCCTCAGGCAGCTCTGGTTCTCTCCAGAGATGGGCTCAACCATTTGACCAGAAGAGAATTCCACAACTCTGTCAGTCCCCAACCCAGAGCCAGTTCTGCCTTTGGCACTGAAATTGGGATCAGAAAACAACCTAGTTTCTATGTCCAGTGCTGTTCTTGGTGCTTGGCCTGATGTTTGATCCTTCACTCCACACATCAGTCCCAGCTCTAGACTCTGCAAGCAGTGTCTGAAACTGTTCTGGGGTGACAAGTGGCATCAGGACAAGGGACTGACCTTGAGGTGACACAATCATTGTCGTCATGATAGGTGCTGGATCCAGGACTGACACCAGATCCAGAGCCACATCAGTTGTGGGGCCTGGCATCACTCTGCCCCTCAGAGCTGTGTGGGCTACTTGAGTCAGAGTGACACCTCAACCTCTGTAATAGGACGTTGATCTATCCTAGTGCTGGCCCCTCTTCTGGCAGCATGGATAGTACCAGGAAGGGAACTGATGTCACAGCCATCAATAGCCCACTCACTGACACTGTGAGCAGTGTCAACATCTGGGGAAACACCAAGCCATGACACCAAAGTGCCCTCTGGTGAAGACCAAGCACATAGCTTTAGCCTTACCACCAGTGACATTCAATGTCCAGGATGAATGAACTTGGGGGTTACTCAGTGGGCCTCCCAGAAGGAGCCAGCTGTCCACCAGACTCACTTCTCAGGACCTCTGAAGCCTCATTGATGTGAGGACTGGAATAACCATGCTTCCACTGTACCAGGGGCACTGGGAAGGGACCCTGACATAAGGCCTAAGATTCTGAACTTGGCAACACATGGAGGTACCATTTCTTCTTGTCCAGAGCACCCTCTGCATTGTTCCCTCCAGCTCCAGTCTGGGACACAGTGGCAACAGCAGCTGGGTTGGTCGGGTGGAGCACGGCTCCCCAACCTGACCTGTACCCCATGAACAAAACCCCAACTGGCAAAGGGGAATATATGCCTCTTGACTGACTGGTAACTTAGGCTGTACCTGAGAAGGTGATCCTTCTTTCTTTGGTTCGGTTCTACTGCCAGGACTGACATTTGGGTGGGGGGGTAAGGCCTCAATGCTCTGTTGACTGATATCGGGCTATGACGGTCCAAATTGGATTTGATTATTGGTTAAGTCTGGCCTTTAGAGCAAGACGTACCCCAGGTGCTTAGGATGCAGATGCTTGCTGGTTGGCTCTTTTAACACTAATGGAGTGTTGAGCCCAGGGGTCTTGGCAATTTTGGGGGCATGCAGCATTTTGCAAGTATGCCTGTAGCTCCTTTAATTATCGACCAAGCTCCTCATTTATTTGCATTTCGATGAGCAGTGCACAGCTCAGTTTTTTGGTCATAATATCATAGCTTTGCATAACTGTGGAACACCTGGCTGCTGCATGTTTTTGGCAAAGGACTTTCTCTGCCTATTCTTTAATTTTTTGATACCACAGTCTGAGACTCATTTTGAGGTCCTTACATTTTTTTCACTGTTCGGTATTTTGTGCAACATGCTCTGTAAACTCCTGGTAATGGGTCTCCTTTTGGGCATTTTTATCTGGAACATGCTGACTCACCTCACAGGTGACAGCACTTGTCATGTGTACAGCCTCCTCCACTCAGGCATTTGGAAATCTGAATGGACCTCCTGAAGGTGCAACAACAGCTTGGTTGTGTTGCTTGATTCTCTGCATCTCATTTCGTGTATCCTTATACAGCTGGTGCTGAGCCCTTTGAATGTCACTGCTCCTGGGGTCACTCCACTCACATAGTCACTGAACAGGCCTCATGGTTTCTTTGCCCGGGGGCATATCCTTGCCCTGCTCCTCCCTCTGATCCTTGTGCTTTTGACCTTGGTTTCTTCTTCTTCCTTTGGGCTGGCATGGTCACAGTCCAACCTGCGGCTTGGCCTCATGCCTCATTTTTACAACAAGTGCTTCCAGCTCCCGTACTTGGAATGTCACATGGCCAGTTCCACTTGCAGAACATGGCTGGGATCTCACTCCATATTTTCTCTTGCAGGCATCTTGATGTGGGTAGCTTCAAGCTTTGGACACCTTGATGTTTTCATCCTGCTGACAGAGCCAAGTTGTAGCTGGCCAAAAGGTTCCCTGACAATCTCAGGATAGGCCAGATCTGAAAGCAGAGGCAGGAAGTTTACCCAGTGACCAAAATGCAAAAAGATAATTTACAAGGGATGAGGAGAATAACAAAACAACTGTTTTGTACAATGCTGCATGATATAACAAGCATTTGTGAATGCCCAATGTTGATTGCGTTGGTCTGTTGAGCTTGCTCACTGCCCCTCTGTCACTAACTTGTTCTGTTTCTCCTGGTACTCCAGGCTGCTGTTTTGTACTGGGATCCTGCCTGCGTTGGCACCCTTTTCTGTCCACAAACAAATTCACAGCTGTCCCTACAGAGCTCCGTTGAGGTGGCTTACTCTCCCTCTGTCAGTTGCTCATTCTGTTTCTCCTGGCGCTGCAGGCTGGCATTTTGTACTGGGGTCCTGCCTGCATTGCCACCTTTTTCTGCTCACAAAGAAATCTGCTGCAGTTACGATAGAGCTCCATTGAGGTCGTTCACTCCCTATGTCTCACTTGCTCATTCTGTTTCTTCTGGTGCTGCAGGCAGCCCTTTTGTACTTGGCTTCTGCCACAGTTTTTGCCTTTTTCTGCCCATGAAGAAATCTACAGCAGTCCCGACAGAGCTCCATTTACCTCGCTCACTCCCCCTCTCTCACACGCTCATTCTGCTTCTGCCGGTGCTACAGGCTGCCCTTTTGTACTGGGCTCCTGACTGCGTTGACACCTTCTTCTGCCCACAAAGAAATCTGCAGCAGTCACGACAGAGCTCTGTTGAGCTCGCTCACTCCCCCTCACTCACTCTCTCATTCTGTTTCTCCCACTGTTGAAGGCTGCCCTTTTGAACTGGAACCCTACATTCACTGCTGCCTTTTTCTGCCAACAAAGAAATCCACAGCATTCCCAACAGAGCTCCATTGCGCTCACTCACTCCCCCCTTCCTCACTCACTCTTTCTGTGGCTCATGCTTCTGCAGGGTGTCCTTTTGTACTGGGCTTCTGCCTGCATTGACGGCTTTTTCTGCTCACAAAGAAATGTGCAGCAGTCCCAACACAGGTCTGTTGAGCTTGCTCACTCCCCCTCTCTCACTCGCTCATTCCGTTTTTGCCAGTGCTACAGGCTGGCTTTTAGTACTGGGCTCCTGCCTGCATTTCTGCCTTTTTCTGCCCACAAAGCAATCCGCAGCAGTCACAATACAGCTCTTTTGAACTCGCTCACTGCCCTTCTCTCAGTCGCTCTCTGTGTTTCTCTCAGTGCTGCAGGCTACCCTTTTGTACTGGGCTCCTGCCTGCATTTGGTTCCTTTTTCTGCTCACAAAGAAATCCACAGCTGTCTGAACAGAACTCCATTGAGGTCGCTCACTCCCCATCTCACTCACTCATTCTGTTTCTCCTGGTGCTGCAGGCTGCCCTTTTATACTGGGCTCCTGCCTCTGTGGGCACCATTTACTGCCTCAAAAAAAAATCTGCACCAGTCACAATAGAGCTCGATTAAGTTCGCTCACTCCCCCTCTCTCACTTGCTCATTCTGTTTGTCCTGCCACTGGAGGCTGCCATTTTGTACTGGTCTCCTGAATCTGTTGGCACCTTTTTCTGCCCACAAAGAAATCTCCAGCAGTCCCGACAGAGCTCCGTTGAGCGTGCCGACTCTCCCCCTCTCTCACTCGCTCATTACATTTCTGCCAGTGCTGCTGGCTGGCATTTTGTACTGGGCTCCTGCCTGCATTTCCACCTTTTTCTGCCAACAAAGAAATCCACAGCAGTCACGATAGAGCTCCGTTGAGGTTGCTCACTCCGAGATCTCAGTCACCGATTCTGCAGTCTGCCCGTTTGTACTGGGCTCCTGCCTCTGTTGGTGCCTTTTTCTGCCCACAAAGAAATCTGCAGCAGTCCCAACAAAGCTCTGTTGAGCTCGCTCACTCGCTCTCTCTCTCACTCGCTCGTTCCATTTCTGCTGGTGCTGCTGGCTGGCCTTTTGAACTGGGCTTCTGCCTGCATTGCCACCTTTTTCTTCCTACAAAGAAATCCACAGCTGTCCTGATAGAGCTCCATTGAGGTTGCTCACTCCCCCTGTCTCACTCACTCATTTTGATTCTCCTGGCACTGCAGGCTGCCCTAATTTACTGGGTTCCTGCCTCAGTTAGCACCTTTTCCTGCCACAAAAAAATCTGCAGCAGTTCCAACAGAGCTTCTTTGAGCTTGCTCACTCCTCCTCTCTCATTCGCTTATTCCATTTCTGATGGTGCTGCAGGCTTCCCTTTTATACTGGATACCTGCCTGCATTGCCGCCTTTTTCTGCCCACAAGGAAATCTGCAGCAGCCACGCCAGAGCTCTGTTGAGTTTGCACACTTCCCCTACCTCACTTGCTCATTCTGTTTCTCCCGATGCTGCAGGCTGCCCTTTTGTACTGGGCCCCTGCATTCATTGCTGCCTTTTTCTGCCAACAAAGAAATCCACAGCAGTCCCAACAGAGCTCCGTTGAGCTGACTCACTCCCCCTCCCTCACTCACTCGTTCTGTGTCTCGTGCTGCTACAGGGTGCCCTTTGGCACTGAGCTTCTGCCTGCACTAGCAGCTCTCTCTCTGCCCACAAAGAAATCTGTAGCAGTCATAATAGAGCTCCATTGAGCTTGCTGACTCCCTCTCTCAGCCACTTGCTGTGTTCTCCTGGCGCTTCATGCTACTCTTTTGTACTTGGTTCCTGACTGCGTTGCTGCCTTTTTCTGCCCACAAAGACATTTGCAGCAGTCCCAACAGAGCTCTGTTGAGTTTGCTCACCCCCCCACATGCTAATTCTGTTTCTACCACTGCTACAGGCTGTCCTTTGTACTGGGTCCCTGAGTGCATTGCTGCCTTTTTCTGCCCACAAAGAAATCTGCAGTAGTCACAACAGAGCTCCATTGAGCTCATTCACTCCCCTTCCCTCACTCACTTGCTCATTCTGTGTCTCCTGCTGTTGCAGGCTGCCCTTTTGTACCACGCTCCTGCCTGCGTTGGCGGCTTTTTCTTCCCACCAAGAAATGTGCAGGAGTCCTGACACAGCACCATTGAGTTTGCTTATTCTCCCTTTCTCATTTGCTCATTCCGTTTCTGCCAGCCTGCTGGCTGGCCTTTTGTACAGGGCTCCTGCCTGCATTGCCGCCTTGTTCTGCTCACAAAGAAATCAGCAGCAGTCACGATAGAGCTCGGTCGATCTCTGTCACTCCTCCTTTCTCAGTCACTCGTTCTGTTTCTCCCACTGCTGAGGACTGCCCTTTTGTACTGGGACCCCTGCGTGCATTGCTGCCTTTTTTTGCCCACAAAGAAATCTGCAGTAGTCACAACAGAGCTCCGTTGAGCTCACTCACACCCCCCCTGCTCATTGTGTGTCTCCCGCTGTTGCAGGCTGCCCTTTTGTACTGTGCTCCTGCCTGCATTGGCGGCTTTTTCTTCCTACAAAGAAATGTGCAGCAGTTGCAATAGAACACTATTGAGGTCACTCACTCCCCCTGTCTCACTCGCTCATTCTGTTTATCCTGGTGCTGCAGGCTTCCTATTGTACTGGGCTCCTGCCTGCATTGCTGCCTTCTTCTGCCCACAAAGAAATCCACAGCGGTCACAATGGTTGAGCTCGCTGACTCCCCATCTCTCAGTCACTCAATCTGTTTCTCCCGCCGCTGCAGGCTGCCATTTTGTACTGGGCCCCTGCATTCATTGGTGCCTTTTTCTACCCACAAAGAAATCCACAGCAGTCCCAACAGAGCTCCATTGAGCTCACTCACTCCACCTCTCTCACACACTCATTCTGTCTCCTGCTGCTGCAGGGTGTCCATTTCTATTGGGCTCCAGCCTGTGTTGGATTTTTTTTCTGCCCACAAAGAAATCTGTAGCAGTCCTGACACAGGTCCGTTGAACTTGCTCACCCCCTCTCTCACTTGCTAGTTCTGTTTTTGTCAGTGCTGCAGGCTGGCCATTGGTACTGGGCTCCTGCCTGCATTGCCACCTTTTTCTGCCCACAAAGAAATCCACAGCAGTCACAATAGAGCTCCGTTGAGCTCGCTCACTCCCCCTCTCTGTCGCTCGCTGTGTTTCTCCTGGTGCAGCAGGCTGCCCTTTTGTACTTGACTCCTGCCTTCATTGCTGCCTTGTTCTGTCCACAAAGAAATCTGCAGCAGTCATGACAGAGCTCCGTTGAGTTCGCTCACTACCCCTCCCTCACTTGCTCATTCTGTTTCTCCATCCGCTACAGGCTGTCCTTTTATACTGGGTCCTTGGGTGCATTGCTGCCTTTTTCTGCCCAAACAGAAATCTGCAGCACTCCCAACAGAGCTCTGTTGAGCTCACTCACTCCCCCTCTCTCATTCACTCATTTAATTTCTTCCAGTGCTGCTGGCTGGCCTTTTGTACTGGGCTTCTGCCTGCATTGCCACCTTTTTCTGCCCACAAAGAAATCCACAGCAGTCATGATAGAGCTCCTTTGAGGTCACTCACTACCCCTGTCTCATTCATTCATTCTGTTTCTCCTGGTGCTGCTGGCTGCCTTTTTGTATTGGGCTCCTGCCTTTGTTGGTGCCTTTTTCTGCCCACAAAGAAATCTGCAGCAGTCCCGACAGAGCTCCGCTGAGCTCACTCACTCCCCCTCCCTCACTTGCTCATTCTGTGTCTCCCACTGCTGCAGGCTGCCCTTTTGTACTGCACTCCTGCCTCCGTTGGTGCCTTTTTTGCCCACAAAGAAATCTGCAGCAGTCCCCACACAGCTCCTTTGAGCTTGCTCACTCCCCCTCTCTCGCTCGCTTCTTCTGTTTGTCCTGCTGCTGAAGGCTGCCCTTTTGTACTAGGCCCATGCATTCATTGCTGCCTTTTTCTGCACACAAAGAAATCTGCTGCAGTCCCAACAGAGCTTCACTGAGCTCACTCACTCCCCCTCTCTCACTCGGTCATTCTGTGTCTCCCGCTGCTGCAGAGTACCCTTTTGTACTGGGTTTCTGTCTGCATTTGTGGCTTCTTCTGCCTACAAAGAAATCTGCAGCAGTCCCAACACAGGTCCATTGAGCTTGCTCACCCCCCCTCCCACTCACTCGTTCCATTTTGCAGGTTCTCCAGGCTGGCCTTTGGTACTGGGCTACTCCCTGATTTGCCACCTTTTTCTACCCACCAAGAAGTCTGCAGCAGTCATGATAGAGCTCCGTTGAGGTCACTCACTACCCCTGTCTCACTCACTCATTTATGTTTCTCCTGGCACTGCAGGCAGTTGATTTGTATTGGGCTTCTGCCTCTGTTGGTGCCCTTTACTGCCCACAAATAAATCTGCAGCAGTCCCGACAAAGCTCCTTTGAGCTTGCTCACTCCCCCTCCCTCACTCGCTCATTCCATTTCTGCAGGTGTTGCAGGCTGTCCTTTTGTACAGGGCTCCTGCCTGCATTGCCGCCTTTTTCTGCCCACTAAGAAATCTGCAGCAGTCACAACAGAGCTCTGTTGAGCTTGCTCATTCCCCTTCTCTCAGTTGCTAATTTGGTTTCTCCTGCTGCTGCAGGCTGCCCTTTTGTACTGGGCCCCTGTATTCATTGCTGCCTTTTTCTGCTCACAAAGAAATTTGCAGCAGTCCCAACAGAGCTCCATTGAGCTCACTCACTCCCTTTCCCTCACTTGCTAGTTCTGTGTCTACCGCTGCTGCAGGGTGGCCTTTTGTACTGGGCTCCAGCCTGTGTTGGTGGCTTTTTCTCCCCACAAAGAAATCTGCAGCAGTCCCAACACAGGTACGTTGAACTTGTTCACTCTTCCTCTCACTCACTTGTAGGGTTGTCAGAACTAGTCTGAGTAAGATTCGAACCATCTCGAACCCTGGTGTTCGAGTTCTAATTAGAACTTAAAAACTAGAGGGTTCACAAAAGGGTTAGAATCTTTGTATAAAATCTTGGTAAGTGCATCCCTCCCAAGTCTCAAATGCAAATTGTCAGCCCCTGAGTGAAAAAAGTTTACCTTTTACTGTTGGCATGCAAACCTGTCAGCTGCCGAGAGTCCTGACTCGACTTCCACTTCTGTTCCCATCCCATCCTGATTCCATCCTGGTTCCAGCTGCAGTTACTGTTGTTGTGTGGTGGGGCATTGTGAGAGCACACCTGAGTACCCTGATCGCGATCACCATCACCGTCACCACCTGACCAACTGCTCTGTGGTCATGTTATACACTTAGACCAGCACCGTATTTGAGTCACGCATGGCTGCATTGTGTTCGCATTCAGTCTGAGATGGAAAGGAGTTGCAGCTCTGCTGAACCTGGTTGCGTTGCAAGTTGTGAACTCATGGCATTTAAAAAAAAAAGTGAACTGATGAACTTGCTTTGCCTCCAGCTAGAATAAAATAAAAAATAAAGCTAAAGTGCGAGGGAGATGGGGTGAAAAGGTTGGGGGGACGGGGACCAAGGAAAGAAAGGGTGGGTAGGAGAAAATGGTTGGGTCTCTTGTCTGGTGGGACACAGAGAGGGATCTACCCATCTAGCTGACTGCCTGCATTAATTTGGAGTGCTGCTTAGTCTTGCTAATAACTTGCCAAACTACTATATTTTTGAATTTTCTTATCCTCCTGAGCTGTTTAAGATTAACTACTAGTAGTCATCTCTATGTGGTGGGATTTTCTGGAGACAAAGCACCCTGGCTGGGGGAGAGGTGAAGAAAATTACAAGATTCTGAGAGAAAACAAAGAAAAAAACAACAATGTGTGAATGAACAGTTAAACTTTTATTGAATTGAATTATTTAAAGCATACAACAAGTATCAGGAGGGAGGACCCTGCTGCTGTGTTCCCTTCCCTCTGACTGCTCTGACTGTACCCTAGTTATTACTGCCCACTGTGAGTTTTGTGGTGGTATTATCCTTAAATACATTTTTTTACTATTGGGAGGAGAGATGGAAGCATCTCTTGCGGTCAGGCCATCTCCCTGCTGCTGTGTGTCCTTTGATTGCACTCTACCCTAGTAGTACCCAGTTGTGTGGTGGCATTATCCTTAAATACATGACAGAAGTCTAATCATATATTTCCCTGTTGGGAGGAGAGACCGAAAAATCTCTTTCCTTGGGTTGTGTGTGTAACTCCGCCTCTTGTGGTCAACCCATCACCCTGCTGCTGTGCGCCTCTTGACTGCACTGTACCTTACCCAGTGTGTGTTACCATGTGAAGCCCAGTGGCCAGTTGTTTGGTGGCATTATCCTTAAATACATGACAGAAGTCTAAAAATATATTTCCCTGTTGTGAGGAGAGACAGACAAATCTCTTTCCTCGGGTTACTTGTGTGTAACTCCGTCTCTTGTGGTCAACACATCACCCAGCTGCTGTGTGCCCCTTGGCTACACTGTACCTTACCCAGTGTGTGTTACTGTGTGAAGCCCAGTGGCCGGTTGTGAGGCACCATTAAGTGAAATGAGCAAGTCTGCTGACAATGAATCAGGTAGTGCAGTTACATTAGAACCAGCACTGTTAGCAATGAAAAGGACATATCCATTCAATCCACCACTTCTGTGTCGGCCAACAATGAAAACCCATCAAAGTCCCCTGCCCCTGTTCTAGCACCAAGGAGCATGTTCCAGGTTCTATTAGGACAGGTGAAATGACACAAATAGGGCCAGATATTCAAAAGGGTTGTGCCATGCGCAATAGTGTTGTGCCTTCGCAAGTCCGAACTTGCTCCATTCTCGATATTCAGCAGGAGGCAGTTGCGCCACTGAAAACATGCTGAGCAACAGTGCAATGCAAATGAATGCATGCTGAACTGGAGGGGGAGGAACCATGCATAAACTGCACAGCCCGATATTCAGTGGGGCTGTGTAGAGTTGTGCAGGCGCAACCCCCAACCTGTGCCTGCACAATTTTGAGCCAAAAAAAGGATCAAGTCGAGGGCCACCCACAGGTGAGCTGCTGCATTGCAGGGCACAACACAGCAGCTGCCACCGGTGACTGGCCCTCAACCCACTCCCTGTGTCCTCCCTGCAGCCCAATCGTGGGCAAAAGAATGTAAAATTACCCAACCACCCCTGACCCGATCGCGGGCATAGCTTAAATCCCCCTCCCACCAGCCCGATTGCGAGCAGCAATGTGTCTCCTCCCCTCGAACACATCCCTGCTGGTCCAGTGGACTGATAAGCCAGATCATGAGCTGGAGTTGTAAAACACCCCCCCCCACATCCTGAATATATCCCTGGTGGTCCAGTAGATCGATAATCCCTATTGCGGGATGGAGTCCCACTACCCTGCTCCCCTGCAGCCGGCGGGTGGCAGCATCCCACCCGCCTGCCACCCCGCCGTCCACCGACTGACTGCCCAGTAGGGCTACATGCCCATTGGTGCAGAACATGAGCCAATGGGTGTGCAGCCCTTACCGTACAAGACAGTCCAGATTTGTGAATGAATGTATTTATCTGGCCAAGACCAGAAACACAGAAGCAGGTCAGGAGTTTTCTAGAGACAGCAGGGTACTACAGGAAATTTGTACCCAATTACAGTGCCCTGGATGTTCCCCTATCTGACCTGATGAAGAAAAGGATGCCCAAGAAAATTACCTGGGGCCCAGCCTGTGAAGAAGCCTTTTCCAAACTAAAGGAGGCACTGTGTAGTGCTCCTGTATTGACAAGTCCTGACTATAGAAAACCCTTTGTAGTTCAGACTGATGCATTTTAACTGTAAATAATATGATACAGAGCTGGTGCAGAACGTTGCAGCCAGGTTGTTGACTGGGCTACCAAGAACTTGCCATATCACTCGTGAGCTGCGCAAACTGCACTGGCTGCTGGTGCGGTGAAGAATCACCTTCAAGGTTGTATTGCTGACCTAAAAGACCCTACATGGTCAGGGGCCAGCTACTTGGAGGATCTCCTTCAACCTTACTGCCCTCTCCGCCCACTCCACTAAGCTGACAAGGGATTGCTAGAGATTTCCAGGGTTCACCTTCAGTCACTGTGGCCAGAGCTTTTTCTTTCATGGCCCTAACCCTGTGGAAGTCTCTACCTCATCAGATTAGAGAGTGCCTGTCCACAGAATCATTTAAGGTGTCCATGAAGAGTTATTTATTTTAATTAGCATTTGGATAGGTTTATTGCTGCTTTTATTGTTTTTATGTCATTATTTATTATGTAAGATGCTGTTTTGTATTTGCACTTTAATATTTTGAAAAGCACATTATAAATCAATTTTGATTTGATTATATTTTTTCATTTGATTTTATTTTGATTTGAATGATAAAATATCCTGAGTCTATGATTTTTAATAAACAGAGGAGGAGCTAGGAGATCTTACACAAAGGGGTTGGCCAATATGTTTTTTTAAACAGTATTCTGTTTTCCTTCAGAGACTCTTTTATCTACACTCTGACAAAGAAACATCTTTGAACACATTAAGCAAGTATACAGGTAGGGAGAGACAAAATCTAAGTACAGTAGTAGGAATTGCACTGTTAAAACCTTATTACTTTAAAAGATTGTAGGGTTCTTGTGATATTGGTTCTGCATTTTATGTTTTACATATTTTTTATCTAGTTTAGTAAAACTCTATTTTTAGAGCCTACTTGGTCAGTCTTTGAATTTCTTTTCTTTAACAAGTGGAGTATATATGGTTAAAGCAGAGACTGTGCATAAGCTTGAATAGTGATACCAAACTGGAAAAACATAGAGTTAAATCTGAGGTCTTTTATTAGAGATTTTAAGGGTTCATTTTTGTACACCTGGTTAGGTACTCGTAGGTAAAGATATCTGGACCCTCAAAGACAGAATTATCTGAGCCTGTGCATTGGGTATGCTAGCAAGAGGTTCACAGTTTGAATCCCTCCAAGACTTGAGACCAAAGGTTGATTCGAACCCACAAAACAGACAGGAGGGCTACCCTGTTTCTGTTAACTGTTCACAAGACTGTGCTCAGAGGTTGGCACTTTGGGAGTAGAGGGCTGACTTGCTGAGAGGGTTTGTGACACTCAGATGGTGGTGGCTGGAAAATATTGTGTGGGACAGAGTCTCTCTGGACAAAAAAGGAAACTTTTACAGACTGTGATGACTTGGGTTGTCTCTCTTGTTTCTCTGTCTACTACCTTGGACTGTATACCCCCCAAAGCGTTCACCATTTCATGGCAAACTGCTTTGTAGCTAGGATCTAAATTCAGCACGTTTCATATACAGGGCACTTTTAACATCAATGGGAACAGGCCCACATTTGGCATAAAAGGGACACTGTCATGTCAATCATTTCTGTATCATATTATTTACAGTTAAAATGCAATGGTATATTTTTGGATTTACCTTCTGTGACTTTGTGGTGCATCAGTATGGGCTGGTACCGGGAGCGGTCTATTTTTGTTTTAAAGAGGACAAAACAATGAGTTCTAATTTGTAGCTGTTTATTATTTTTTCAATTACAGAAATGTTTGCCATAAACCAAAATTATCCATATGTAACTTACTTTACTGAATAAAAAGTGATGGGAAAAACGGTATTTTGTATTGTTATGTTTCTATGGGCACATCCTGTTACAAGTCTCTTCCAGGAAACAGTCATCTGGAGTTTTACCTATGTCATGGTTGGGAACATATCATTCTGTAAGTATAGGTCTCATACCACAATAGCTTGTGTTTAACATTCTGTTGTACCAGACCATGGCATAATAGCAACAACTCTCAATTACTGAAGAGAACTGTACAGAATGTTGTCCATTAGAAGAAAGCAATTGAAAAGACAGTTTTTTCATATAAGTGTTGTTTATTAAACAAAAGTTAAGTATGGCTCATTTGGAGACAAGAGTTTAATATTTCTTGAGTAAGCATGGAGTAGTTTTAGCATTTGAAAGGGGGAGGTGGGTAGAATGGGTGCTGGAGGGTGGGTAAGGGTTAGAGGTTGGTTTTAAACATGGATGCAGGAGGGAGAAACATGGCAGTTTTTAGTGCATGGGTGATGGTTGGGGGAGTGGGTTTTAACATGGGTGTGGGAGGGAGAAGGATGACATGAATGGTAGTTCATGAGTAAGAGTGGGGGTAGTTTAAACATTTGGGTGAGTGAGAAGGGTAGAATATGTCCTTGAGGGAAGGTGATGGTTGAAGGTTGGTTTCAACATGGGTGGCATGGGTGCTACTGCATGGATGAGGGTGGTGGAAGAACAGTGGAATGCGTGCCGGGGTGAAAGGGGTGTGTTTTAGTCCTTTCATTTTCAGATTCATGATCAGCAGGGGATGGTGAGGAAAAAGAGGATGACAGACCAATGGTATTGGAGGGCTGTACCGATTGCCCACTGTGGAACCTATTATAGCTATATATACATATATATATATATATATATATATGTATAGTGGCATGGTTGTGCCACTGTAGTTAGGGTTGAGCAGCCAGTTACATACTAAAGTCAAACATTTGGACATTAATCATTTTGGACCCGTTCAAAAGATTTGCTTGAAATTTGGTACACGTGTTGGGGCACACTAGATCTCTTGATTTGCCAAATTGCATTTGTGTCAGAGTGCTGGTCTTTGTGTTCGAAAGTGCTGAAAAATGCATAATTATCCATTTTTGAAGGCACCTTTTGGCATTCTTAATGTGGTCCTGCACAGCCGCCATGTGGTGTACCACTCTGCAAGATGGCTTGCTTGACAGAGCTTTGCTGGCCAAACATGCCACTTTTTGTTTGGTGAAAAAATATTAAGGCATTCAAAAGTTATGGCACTTTTAAGTTCCCATTATAATTCAAAGGGAAACTTTATATGTATATCTTGCAATTAAAGAATGGGGGTTCTGGCCATCTGTTCTCACCTGGCGATTAAAGAATTTTCAGCCTCACAGTTCAAGAATCTTTGTTCCCAAGGAATTTTTAAAAATTCTTTGACCGCGAGGCCCGCCATCTTGTTTTCAGTTTTCCAGTCACACAAACACAAATATCTCAGCTCAGGGGTCACTTTTGAAGTACAACTTTGGTGGATTTTACTCAGGGGACCCTGATCTACCGAGCCATGGCTTTGGTTCTGTCCAAATCGGTCAAAAAGTTAGAGTTATAAGCTTTAAAAATCTTAATTCGCGGCTTGCTAATGATCTTTGATTGCGAGCCTGCAAATTCTTTGATCGTGAGATTCTTTGATCATGATCTTGCATTGTGACCTAAAACACGAATATCCTGGCTCAGGGGTGGGCTAGGAACACAAATGATGGCTTGTTTTGCTCAGGAAGGTCCGTTCTGTTGAACCATGCCATTGGTTTGGTTCCAATTGGTAAATAAATTGCATTTCACCATTTTTCATTCTTTGATCATGAGCCAGCAAATTCTTTGATCGTGAGGCTGCAAATTCTTTGATCGTGAGATTCTTTGATTGCGATCTTGCATCGTGTGTGAGGAATGAGATGGCCAAATTTAAAAATAATTTTTCTCAGCCCATGGTTGCCTAGGAAGTCAAATGAGGGTGGGTTTTACTCAAGGGGATTCTTTCTGTCAAACCATGGTGGTTGTTTACTGCATTTGCTTCTATTTTTTGATTTATTACATTTTTTATTCTTTGTCCATGAGCCTGCAAATTCTTTGATCATGAGGCTGCAAATTCTTTGATAGTGATCTTGTTTCGTGAGCGAGGGACAAGATGGCCAGATTTTTTTATAATGGAATAGATAGGAACATTTTGCCAATCTTTGACATTGAATATCTCATTAATGGTTTAGTCTTTGACATTGAATATCTCAGAAACGGTTTGGTCTTTTTACTTGAAATTTGGAGGGAAGAAAGGCAACATCCCACAAATGTGCATTTTTAGTGGATTGGTCAAAAATATTACAGGGTGGCAAAGTTACGGCACTATGAATTTGGCATTTTTCCCATAGGATAACATTACTTCGTCTGCCATGTCACAGGAATTCTTTGCCGCTCTGCTGGAATATAACGGTTTGCTCTTTTGGGCTGAAATTTGGAAGGAAGAAAGCCAACATTCTACAAATGTGCATTATGATGGTTTGGAGAGAAAATATTACAGGTTGGCAACGTGACAGCACTCTGAATTTGACAGTTTTTCCCATAGGATAACATTATGACGTCTGTCGCGTCTTCAGGGCCCGTATCTCAAAAACAGTGCGAGATACGGACTTTTTGTCAAAAAATACTTAGCCCCCCCCCAAATGTGGGCTAAGCAGAAAACTGGCCAGGAAAGTAATAATTTGTACAAAATTTAAATTTTTTTCCTATGTCGTACGGTTTCTAAGATATAAGTAAGTCGTACTTTTCTGCTCCGAAGTCAATTATAATGCATACATTCTTTGTTTTTAATTTATTTTTTCAATGCGATTTTTGGGGAAAAAAAGGGTGTGCCCTTTTGTTACTGTGACAGTTAACGTTTTCAGTTGCGCTTCTGCCACCATTCGAATCACCGTTCCCTTCTACGACGCCACTGTGTACATAACGGTTTGCATTTTCATATGCGCTTGCATTTCTGTTTCTGTTGTCTTTACTGTTGCTGTTACTGTTACCATTTACATTTACTATTGCAGTACCATGACCTTAACTGTAACAGTTTGCCTTTTCGTATGCACTTGCGTTTCTGTTTTTATTGGCTTTATTGTTGCTGTTACCATAACCATTTGCATTTACAATTGTAGTTCCATGAGTGTGTGTGTGTTATGGTTTGCGTTTTTGTACGTGCTTGCATGTCTGTTTACTTAGTTGTTATTGTTCATGTTACTGTTACCATTTGAGTTTACAGTTGTGGTACCGTGAATGTGTTTTTACCAGTTGTGTTCTGTGTGCACTTCTGTTTGATGTCTCCATTTATGTAACTGTTTGCATTGGCATCACTTTATGCTTGTGTTTCTATTAACGTTTGCTTTGCCATTTACATTTGCTTTGCCATGTGCATTACTGTTGCCACTTGTGTTTCCTTTTCCGTTCCTGTTATTGTGTAACAAGACATCACATGGTGGGAGCGTGGGTTTATCATCCTCGTTCTCAAAAAGAAGAGAAATTAGAGGCAAAAACTCAGTTTAATGCATCCATTAGGGTTGTTCCATAGTGACAAAAAGCTAGGAAATTCGGGGTTAGGGTTGAAAGCCCCCTTGACCCCATCCACCCCAAACGGCATTGAGGTGCACATTGGGGTCGTCTGTCCTAACTCTCACCCCATTCTCCTATACCTCAGCTTCTTTACACATGTGATGGGGTGAGAGTTAGGGCCGATGACCCCAATGCGCACCCCAATGCCATTTGGGGGTGGGCTGGGGGTCCAAGGGGCTTTCAACCCTAACCCTGAATTTCCTATCTTTTTTCCACTGTGGAACAACCCTAACTGATGCATTAAACAGAGTTTTTGCCATATATATATATATATATATATATATATATATATATTATTATGAAGTACATTGCAAACTGCTGCCACCTAGCACAAGTGTTCTGTCCTCTTTAAAAAAGAAGAAAGTAATCAGAAATAAAAGAAAATTGCATCACCTGTTTTTACAGAATGTGACCTATCATAAAGTGCTTTTGCTTTACAAGTAGTGATAATTTGATACATAATAAGATTGACAGACGCTGTCCCTTAAACATCACATGCCAACTGCTGCAGCTACATTAAAGGCTCCTTAAGTTAGTATGTGGTGAGGAAACCACTTTTTTATTTATGTGACTGAAATACAAATTTTATTGATGTATCAGCTGGAAAGATGCATTATCTTAGAAAGTTGGATGCATTACTTCAATTTGGCAACAAGAATGTTGATATATGTATGCATTATCTTAGAAAATCACATGCATTTTTTTGCCATCAACAATGACTGGCATTTTTTTTTATTCAAATGTCTTGACTGACTACGTTATGACATAATATGTTTTGCAACAGTTCCACATACTGCAGCTGCAGTACCTTGACTTGACTTTGTTATCAAAGCTTACTTTTAAACAAAGTAACTTTTGATTTACTGATTTAAAAAAGAAAGCAGCAAATAGCTGAGATTAGGTAATATACCATGATGGTAAGTATTCTATAACTGAGTAAATAAATGGCCAAAGTGCCACTTTTTTTTCACTACGGAACTATGATGCAGCTGCAGCAGGAAAACTGTTAACATATTAGTGGGTGGGTGGGCCTGTTACATAAGTTGCTGGCTTTAGCAAACAGGAGAAACCATAGATAAACCTAGTTGTAGTCCTATCAATGTCACACATGATAATTTCTCCACGCCCTTGTATTGAACAGTTTTTCCTTCACATGTATTTTATTACTATCTTCATTACTGGCAGCACAATTAAAAAAACAGGGTCTGAGTTCTAAAAACTTCTGAAAAAGATTAGAACCCTAGAACTTTTTCAAACATTTTAGACTAGAACTAGAAAACCCAGAACTTTAGAGGGTTCTGACAACCCTGGTCGCTTATTTTGTTTTTGCCGGTGCTGCAGGCTGCCCTTTTGTACAGGACTCCTGCCTGCGTTGCCACCTTTTTCTGCCCACAAAGAAATCTGCAGCAGTCACAATAGAGCTCTGTTGAGGTGCTCACTCCCCCATCTCACTCACTCATTCTGTTTCTCCTGGCGCTGTAGGCTGCGCTTCTGTACTGGGCTCCTGCCTACATTGCCTCCTTGTTCTGCTCACAAAGAAATCAGCAGCAGTCATGATAAACCTTTGTTGAGCTTGTTCACTCCCCCTCTCTCATTCACTTCTGTTTCTCCCCCTGCTGCAGGTTGCCCTTTTGTACTCAGTCCCCACATGCATTGCTGCCTTTTTCTGCCCACAAAGAAATCAGCAGCAGTCAAGATAGAGCTACATTGAGGTTGCTCACTCCCCCGTCTCACTCACTCATTCTGTTTCTCCTGGTGCTACAGGCTGCCCTTTTATAATGGGCTCCTGTTTCTGTTGGTGTCTTTTTCTGCCCACAAAAAAATCTGCAGCAGTCCCAACAGAGCTCTGTTGAGCTCGCTCACTCCCCCTCTCTCACTCGCTCATTCTTTTTCCACCGGCGCTGCAGGCTACCCTTTTGTACTGAGCTCCTGCTCTGTTGGCACCTTTTTCTGCCAACAAACAAATCCACAGCTGTCCCGACAGAGCTCTGTTGAGGTCACTTACTCCCCTGTCTCACTTGCTCATTCTGTTTCTCCTGGCGCTGCAGGCTGGTCTTCTGTGCAGGGGTCCTGCCTGCATTGCCACCTTGTTCTGCTCACAAAGAAATCAGCAGCAGTCACAATAGAGCTCCATTGAGCTCACTCATTTCCTCTCTCTTAGTCACTCATTCTGTTTCTCCCACTGCTGCAGGTTGCCATTTTGTACTGGACTTCTGCCTGCATTGGTGCTTTTTCTGCCAACAAAGAAATCTGCAGCAGTCCCGACACAGCTTAGTTGAGCTCGGTCACCCCCCCCACTCACTCGATCCTAATCTGCCCCAAACACTAATTTCCAACAGCAACTACGGTATTCTACATTGGAAGCGTGAAAACACATTTTGGCCAGGATGTGAAAAATTAGAGCTGTACTGTTCATAAGGAGGTGTGGAAAAATGCCAATGTTGAAAATGTGCAGTGAAAATATTACTAATTTGTGAAGCTGCAAGAGTGCATGGAAACTGCACAATGAACACTCGTAACACAGTCATTTTATGGAGTTTCATCACAAAAATTTTCAACATAGGCATTTTATGACCTCTGCTCAAGAACAGTGTCAGTTTGATTTTCTTAATGTGTCCTGAACACTGATTTCCTACAGCAACCAAGCTATTCTGTGCCGGAAGCGCAAAAACACATTTCGGCCATGATGTGAAAAATGACAGCTCTACTGTTCATAAGGAGGTGCAGAACCATGGCAATGTTGACAATCTGCAGTGAAAATATTATAAATTCGTGAACTTATGAGCGTGATTGTAAACTACGCAATGCAAGCCTGTAAAAGTAATTTTTTGGAGTTTTTCCAACAAATTTGCAACATAGGCTTTTTGAGAGCCCACCTCATGAACACTGGCACTGTTGTTTCATTAATTGGTCCCGAAAGGTGATTCCACAGAGTTACCACAGAATCACCTTTCAGGGATGATTAACACCATGACAGTGCCAGAATTCATGAGGAGGGGTCCCAAAAAACCCATGTTGAAAATTTGGTGTCAAAATTCACAAAAATGCCTGAGAAATGCATCAAAGTTGAAAAAACCCTATTTATTCTATTGTACAGCTAGCTGGCATTTCCTTAGTTCGCAGTCAGCTTTGAAGAGTGCAGACATGTTCCCAGTCCACTGAAGAGCATCATGCCAGACTCCAGAGGTAAGTATGGGGTGACAGGGGTGAGGGGAGGCAGGGTGCACAGTGGATGGGTGCAGGTTGTGGGAGGGGGCAAGGAGACCACAAGGGACCATTTTCTTTTTTGACAGGGTTAAAAAAAACACAGCGGGGCCTTTTTTTTAAACAGGAGCATGTGGCATGCTGGGGTTGGCTCCCAGCATGCCAATGGACCCTTTTCTTTGGGGGCAGCTGTAGCCGATGGGTGATTGGGCACCCCGGTCAGCCAAACAACAAAGGGGTTACATAATGCCAATGAGATTAGGTACCCGTCAGCTACAACAGAAGCTGGAGGGTGACATTATGCTGGCAGGGATTGGCCACCCCATTTGGCACACAACAAAAGTGGGAGTTACATAATACCTATGAGGGTAGGACCCCCTTGCAACATTACTCAGGCATTGAAGCCAATGGGGATTGGGGACCCCGTCGGCAAACAAACATGATGGGGGGCACATGCTGTCAAGGGGGATTGGGGGTGCTTAATATTGTTTGTGAACATGGCGGCAAGCTGCAGACATGTTCACAAACAATATCACTGTTAAGGTTGTTCCACCCAGCAATGACGGGTCGCTCCCTCATTGCAGCGGAATGGCTTACGCTGCAATGACAAGGCGGTCCCTGATTGCAGCAGCTGAAACCTTACAAGGTTGTGGCACACTGGCTGAACTAGGGTAAGCAGCAGCATGTTACAGCATTGGGAAAAATGGGCCAAGTGTTGAAAGGCTGTGGGGGCATTGGCCACAACAGTGCCATGCCTCCACAACCTGCTTCTGGCAACATGCTGCAATATGTTTCTTGTGCATATGAGCAATCAACATAAAAATAAACAACAAAACAATATGAGTGGGACCAACAATTGGAAAAACCAAGAACAGGGGGTTAACCACATTGAGTCCAGGTCCTATGTGCACCTGGCTGAGAAAATGAAACAATCAGCGAACCAAGCATGGGCTTTTCTATGGGTCGTCTGATCAGCAGGTGGGCATTGAGCTCTCCAAACACTTTTGTAAACAGGCTATAATAATGCAGCCCTGACTGAACAGAACACAAAGAGGAACACCGCTAGCTGGTCGGTGAAGGACTTGGCAATCCTCTGCAGCTCCAGGTAAGAAGCTGCAGACTTCTGGTTGGCAGAAGGTTCTCCAAATAATCTGCAGCAATGACCATGTGTAGGTTCCTGGCACACAGGACACCTCCCAAGAAGAAGACTGCTGACAATATGATGCTTTGCATCCTTAGTGGAGTGATATGGGTATGCGCACACTTATGGATGACTGGGAAAATAAGAAAAGAGCATGTACAACATTAACTGATGCACTACTTGGTACCTCACTAGTGGCTTTCTACCACTTACTGTCACAGGACTGCTGCTAGAAGACTAGTGGCAGAACTTTGGAACAGGCTGGCATCACTGGAGGTAGTTCAGCTGCAGATGGCAGATGGGTCAGGGATCTCCCTGGGTCAGCGTCAGGCTCTGGTGAAGCTGGTCCAGGTAACAAAGGCAAAGCTGGATGTCCCTACAGCAGGGTGCAATTCAATAACACAGCTCAGTAGCAAGCAAACACTTCAGTTTTTGGCAGACACTTCAGTTCTTGTAGGAAACAGAGTCTCTAAGGGGTGCTAGGCAGGCAACAGCACAATTTGGTTTGAGTGGTGCTTGAACAACCTAGGGCCACAAGCCCACTTTCCCTTTCCCTTTCCACTTCTGGGTGCTACACCTCTTAGGTTGTTTCTTATGTGAGCTATCCCTGCAGAACCAACCCCTGCTGCCAGGCCAATGGGTCTCCCTGTCAGCATCCCACCTCCCTGAACTATGCCAATGGTGCTACTGCACTTGGGTAGGGCCTTGTCCAGCCCTGCCCTCTTACTGACTCTTGTATAGGCCTGGACCCTTGTGTCTAGCCCTCCTTTTCAAGGGATGGCTGGCTATGGGCCTCTGTCTTAGGCCATGCTCCTGGTACAGAATGGCCCCAGGTGAGAACAAAAGGCTTGTAACCCACATTTCTAGTCCCTTTTCTCCCCGGGGGCCTCCAAAATCACAGCACCCCACTCCCAACAAATAGAAAAAATGAAATTACTCTGTGGGCTTTCTCTCTTTCCCTGACCCTCTGGGTCTTTAGTCCACTGTTTGAGTTCCCTGATCCCCGCCCCATGAGCCCACTATACCATCCTCATACTTTTCTGTGCCACTACCCTTTAAATCTTCTTTTAGGGCACTCTGCCTATCTTTTCCGTCCCTTTATTTATAGGATCTGGCTATTTAATTTGTCCTTTCCCCTCCCCCAACCCACCACCTTTGGCACAAATTTAAACAAAAGATCAGGAGCCCACTCACCACCATGGCCCATTTTCCTGCTCTGCTGGCAGGGAGGTCAGGATGAGCAGCTCGGGAGCAATGCTTTCACCAGACTTTCTTTTCTTTCGTCTGTGCTCATTTTCTAAAACACCATAAAGAATTAGAAGAACATATGAACATATGAAGAAGGCAGCAGAAGAAGGCCATTTATCTATCAAGTCTGCTCATCTTGCGGAGTCCACAGCTTGAGCTAATGTCCCTGCCCTCCCTCCCCACTCCTCCCATCCTCCCTACCCATGATCCTTACCTTCCCTATGCCTATCCCAGCTTCTCTTAAAGCTGCCCACTGTCTTCAACAAGATGACCTCTTCCGGCAGCACATTCCAAGTATCCACCACCATCTCTGTGAAGAAGTGCTTTTTGACCGTCGTCCTAAACATGCTACCCTCTAGCTTAAGACTGTGCTTCCTTGTGTTATAGTTGCCACTCAGTTTAAAGAGACTCTCTGTATCAACCTTATTTATCCCTTTCAAGTTCCTGAAAGTTTCAATCATGTCCCATCCATCTCTCTCTCTCTCTCTCTCTCTCTCTCTCTCTGTCTGTCCTGTCTTCCAGGGAGTACATGTTTCATGCCCTCAACCTCTCCTCATTTGCCTTGCCCTGATGACTGGCTATCATCTTTGTATCCCTCCTCTGGACCCTCTCTAGCAGGTTACTGTCCTTTCTGAGGTGTGGGCAGCAGTACTGAACTCCATACTGTAGATGCGGCCTTACCAGTGACCTGTACAAGGGCAGTATAACCTCCTCTCTCCTGCTACTGATCCCCCTAGATATGCATCCCAGCATCTTGTTTGCCTTTGCTGCTGCTTTCTTGCACTGCGTGGAGTGCTTCAGGTCACTAGAAGCAATATCCCTGTTTTGTTTATCTTCTGCTCTGCCTCTGCAACATTAGACATCCTCTGAGCTTGCCAGCTGTTCCCTTAGTGCAGCAGAAAGTAAGTGCAGGGGCAGGCCATTCCAGGGGCGGAACTAATTTTCATAGAGGTATGTGTTTCACTACATAGCTTAAATGGTTCAGGATACAGCATATGTGTCTCATAATATAGTATATTTCATTATAGAGTGTATGTGGATTTTTTGGGTCTATAGTGTATGTATTTTAGTTTATAGCGTACATGGCTCACCATATAGTGTATTTTTCCAGTAAATAGTGTAATTGGAGTTTTAATAAATTGTGTATTTCAACATGTAATGTATTTGTTTCAGTATATAGAGTATGCAGATTTATTTCAATAGCTTGTGTATGTTAAAGGAATAATTCACAACAGGGTGTGTGTCATGCTGGGGTAACGTCATGCCTGGGGTGATTGGGCATGAGTCCACAGGCCAAATGCAACCAATTACCCCAGAAATGATGTTATCCTAGCATAACACACACCCAGGAATGCATTATTCCTATTACACAATGGCTTGTTGTTATATACAGAATAAAAAAAAATGTTAAGTTGTTTTTGTTAATGTGGAAAAATATTTTCATTTCTGAAGAGAAGATGTAAAGTGTGCAAATCCAACAAATGCAATGCAGTCAGTCAGGAGGTTCATAGTGAGGCTGAGACTACAGCCATGATGTTATACTGGGATAACAGCACTGTGCCAGCACACACTGACCAATCAGAAGCCAAGATTCTTTCTTGCCATTTTATAATTCAAAATATAGGGTGGATGTTTCAATATATAGTGTACTTGTTAAGGTTGCGGGTGGAACCTTGCAGCCCTACTAGGATTGTAACTCTGAAAACAGCCAACCATGGAACCTTCCATTGGACATTTGGAAGTATCCTTCTGAATACTCAACGGAGCTTAAAACCCTCTGCTAGGATTGGCCACTATGGAATACCAGCCACACTGTTTTAGCTGTTACTTCCGTATTCTGTTGCATGAACTGTGCATGTGGAATCATGTTCATGCACAATTCTGCTGGCGGCATCAAGAATGGCAAAATGCCAT
This sequence comes from Neoceratodus forsteri, assembly GCA_016271365.2. Classification (NCBI taxonomy): domain Eukaryota; kingdom Metazoa; phylum Chordata; order Ceratodontiformes; family Ceratodontidae; genus Neoceratodus; species Neoceratodus forsteri. Next base: position 22,283,601 of record JADMNL010000028.1, read on the forward strand.
TATGCCACTCACCACAACTGTGCATGTGTAAGTGCCATGCATGCAGAGTTGTGTCACCACCAGCTCTGTGGCATTCTGAGGCCCCCTCAGAAACTCACGTGGCACACTGGGAGCCTGACCTAGTGTGCCCAGAGGTTTTCATTTTGTCTGCCAACTATGGGGTGCCCAATCCCTGTGTCGGCTGCTGCCAGCGCTGTGGCATTTTGTGCCCCCCAAAGTCATATGGCAGACTGTGAGCCCACCCCAGTGTGCCTAATTGTTTTTCTCCCACCTCACCACCAGGGTTGGGATGCCCAATCCCTGTGTTGGCATTATGTACACCCCCAAGTCATGTGGCACACTGGGAGCCCACCCCAGTGTGCCCAAATATTTTTCTCCTGTAATACAGAAAATGGTTCCTTGTTGTCAGTCCCATCTTTCTTTTCCTGTACACAAGAAAATGGTCCCTTGTCATTGCTGTCACCCCTTCTACATCCCCACCCTCCCACTGAGCACCCACCTCCCCACACACACCTACCCCTTACTTACCTCCGGAGGTCATCGCTGTCATCTTCTCTTGACCGGGACACATCTGCAGTCTTCAAATGTGAACTGCAAACTGAAGAATCAAAGGTAAGCCTGCTATACAGCCATTCAATGTGGCCTGCAACTGATTCATGATATGACAGAGGCACTGTTCATGTGGTGGGGTCTCAAAAAGCCCATGTTACAAATTTGGTGAAAAATTCCAAAATGATTGCATTATGAGTGTGCATTGCAGTTTCTACTCACGCTCTTTACTTCACCAATTAGTAATATTTTCACTCCACATTTTCGACATTTGTGCACACCTCCTTCAAAACAGTACAGCTATTATTTTCCACAACCTGCACAAAATGTGTTTTCAAACCTGTAGTGCAGACAAGCACTTTTCTGCAAAATCACCTTTCAGGACAATTGAACAAAATGACACTGGAACTCTTCACTAGTAGGGTTCCACATATGGCCATTTTGAAAATTTGGGGCAATACCTCCAAAAAATGGCCAGGTTATACCTGGACATTGAATCATTTCTACACACATGTGTAACTTTGGTTACTTGGTTGCTCTTCACAGCCCTATCAGCTCTGGCTAGATTTTGTTTCAGTAAGCTGTGTATGTGGATATTTCAATGTGTAGAGTATGTATTTCAAAAGATAGTTTATATATTTCAATATGTAGTGCACTTGTTTCAGTATATAGCATATGCAGATTTTTTCAATATATATTGTATGTGTCACAATAGAGTATATTTGTTTCAGTAGATAGTGTATGTGCAATTTCAGTGCTTGGTAAGGTTTATAGATTTAAAGATGCCGTTGGCAGATAAGGACCACTTGTCCCACCTAGTCTGTCTATATGTGTATTTCAGTAGATAAAGT
>JADMNL010000028.1:22290000-22325000 GCA_016271365.2 Neoceratodus forsteri
TGTTCTTGTTACTATGCCACAAGACCACATGTGGTGGGAGTGCAGGGCCCTTTGGGCCTCGTGCTCCCGCTGCCGCATTACGTGCCGGGAGCGTGGGGCCCTATGTGCGTTATCCTTTGTGTTTTCATTTGCGCTTGCATTTCTGTTATTTTTTGCCATTTGTGTCTACAGTACTGTTTCTCTTTCTGTTTCACTTTGCATCACCATGCCCATTGACATTTCCATTTGCAGGCACCATGTTACTATGTGACAACACATCACATGGCAGACTGTTCCTGCCTATGCCACTGTGTGCATTGCCCTTTCTGTTGTCATTTGCATCTCTGCAAGTACTATGTGTGCCACTGTTAGTGCTTGTTTGTGTTGTTTTCCTGTTACTATGCCACAAGACATCATGTGGCGGAGGCCTGCGCCCCGGCCATGCATTATATTTACTATTTCATTATCATTCTCAAAAAGAAGGGAAATTAGAGGCAAAAACTCCATTTAATGCATTAGTTAGAGTTGTTCCACAGCGACAAAAGTGAGGAAATTTGCTGTTAGGGTTGAAAACCCTAACTCCAAATTCACCCCCCCAGCACCACACACACACACACACACACACATATGCAGACACACACATGCAAGTATGGGGGAGGACCAAGTCAACACAACCAATGACAGACATCCAGCAGCAGGTGACAGAAATAACAAACAATTGTCTAAATGTACTACGAGACATCCCCACCCACCTGACCAGGTACTGCATGCTCAGTGGAGATCAACAGCAAAACTGAGGCCATGTACACCAAAGTACACATCCCTGATTGCAGCTGCACACAACATACCACACTTAGTAGTTGCATGGCCTTACCTACCGATGCCCCACACTACACCACACCACATGTGGTGGGCCACCTGAGCAATGGAGTTGAGCAAAACCAAGGAGTTGTACAGGTATATCTCTGATTATAACAAGGGTTTGAGAAATGCAGCTTTCTAATTGACTGTAAACATTGTAACAGCCTTATGTATAGTTTTTATTAACATACATGTAGAGTCTAACCATATGATGAACATAGTTGCATTGTGGGGGCATGTGTGATTTTGTATTTTCTTGAAACTTGGCTTCCCAGCCAAATGCCCTTTGGGGTAACCCTTGCCTCAGTGTTTACGCGCAGAGGTTCTTTGTCTTTTAAATAGTTTTTTATTTTAATGGGTTCACCACAATATATCCCAGGCACACTGCCTTAGGGGTAGCTGGTCCATTCCACTGGGGTGTCAAACAGACAAGGCATACTGATGAGTCCTGGTAGGATGAAACACGTGTCTGGCTTCTGTTAGCACCCTTTGCAAACTGTGTGAGAGGTCTTTCGGCACCATGCAGTTCTGCATAAAGTTGGACCAGCATTACATTCTGCGGTGATTTGTATATGCAGCCCATGATGCTTTGCATTGTGGGGGCATGTGTGATTTAGTATTTTCTTGAAACTTGGCTTCCCAGCCAAATGCCCTTTGGCGTAACCCTTGCTTCAGTGTTTACACACAGAGGTTCTTTGTCTTTTAAATAGTTTTTTATTTTAATGGGTTCACCACAATATATTCCAGGCACACTGCCTTAGGGGTAGCTGGTCCATTCCACTGGGGTGTCAAACAGACAAGGCATACTGATGAGTCCTGGTAGGATGAAACATGTGTCTATGTCTTCTGTTAGCACCCTTTGCAAACTGTGTGAGAGGCCTTTCGGCACCATGCAATTTTGCTTAAAGTTGGACCAGCATAACATTCTGTGGTGATTTGCATATGCAGTCCATGATGCTTTGCATTGTGGGGGCATGTGTGATTTTATAGTTTAATGTTGTTTAAAAAACAGTTTTATTATGATAGCAATAAGCCCCTCCCAGGTATTATGTTAATGGTCAGTTTATCACTGTCTAGTGACATGTGGCACTCGGCTACGCCTCATTCAACATTAAACTCCTACAGGGTGATTAACAGATCATTTAACATAACTGTTGGTCATGCCTTATTTGCTTAATTGTCTTATGAGTAGATACTCTCCCTCTGCTAGGCACTGCAGCAGCTTTTGCAACACAGTGTCCCACCCAGTTACACCATACACTGTCTAAGTTACTGGAGAATGGCTGTGAAATGAACTCATGAAGATGAACAGTGTAATTTGATCATTACAGTCATCAAAACCTTAGTGTGATTATAACTGTCAGAGTCAAGATAGAGAATAACCCTGCTGTCCTAGTACACTTACCCCATTGTGAGTTAAATCAATACTAAAATACATTCTTTTTATATCTACACCATACCTACTTGATTCCTGTTGTACCACAATTAACATAGTTATCACTTTGATAGCATCAGTGACAGAAGTGTGGCAAACCCAAACACTAGGCATACAGACTGAGTATGAAACAACTGTTAAAAAAATTACACTGTGTCCATAAGTGGCATAGATCACTCACTGCAACAATAGTAAATGTCGTAAACTATTTGAAGAAGTTAATCATCACAGATGCAATGAGATTGTCTTTCTCAGGTACAACATACTCGGTGAGTGCCTACAGAAAAATCTATCCTATATACATCTCCAATACAGGCACGTCATTGTTGGCTCAGTAGTGCTATGATATTTAGAAGTTGCTTGGCCTGATACATGCAATTACAATCTTTCTTACAAAGAATACTTACTGCATCTTTAGTATTGAAACACACTGAAGGTCTCTGTATGTACATCAGCAGTACACCTTCATCAGTAAGAATGCATCTGATACTGGCAGTACCAATTTCACAGCGCTGAAAAGGCAATGCTTTTCCATATGCTTACATCAGCCTCTCTATCTTGAGTAAACCGTTGCAGTAAATGTACTACTATGTAAATCGCATACTAAATGTAACACTACTTTTATCTTGAGCATGATAGTGTCTTGTAGTTAATTTATGTACTTCTCTTAATTAATGTATACTCGGTAGTGTTAAAACCTTTCTACAACTGTCATCACGCACCTTAGCATTTATATTGACTAATGACACAGTACCAGTTGTGGTGTGGTGTGGGCATCGGTAGGTAAGGCCATGCAACTACTAAGTGTGGTACGCTGTGCAGCTGCAATCAGGGATGTGTACGCTGTTTGTACATGGCCTCAGTTTTGCTGTTGATCTCCACTGAGCATGCAGTGCCTGGTCAGGTGGGTGGGGATGTCTCAGTAGTACATTTAGACAATTGTTTGTTATTTCTGTCACTTGCTGCTGGATGTCTGTCATTAGTTGTGTTCACTTGGTCCTCCCCCATACTTGCATATGTGTGTGTGTGTGTGTGTGTGTGTGGTGCTGGGGGGGGGAATTTGGAGTTAGGGTTTTCAACCCTAACAGTGAATTTCCTCACTTTTGTCACTGTGGAACAACCCTAACTAATGCATTAAACAGAGTTTTTGCCTCTAATATATATATATATATATATATATATATATATATATATATAGAACAATTTAAACATTCTTAGTTTCATAGCCATGTGATAGCAGAAACGGACCTTCCTGGCCCATCAAGTCAGCCTGTTCCCTCCCTCTACTGGTCCCCCTGGTAGCTCATGATAATAGCAACTCAATTGCTGCACATATCCACATGACTACTGGGCAGAGAGGGTGACTAGATGAAGGGAAGCACAAATATAGTGACAGGATATTACTATATGTATATGCAAGGGGGGAGAAAGCACACTGAGCGATGGGAGGGAGGGTTTGTGAGGCATACTGCATCAGTAGGCTGCTGAGTTGGCACTGTGGTATGGAGAGTTGGTGTTAGGATTAGAGATGCAGCAAATTTAAATTCTGCTGGTGAAGAATACACGAAGTGGGCACTTCGCGTTGCCACTCAGCTACGCGGAGTGGACAGTACAAAGTGCTCACTCCGCCTTGTCATTACCACTTCGCGTTAAGGCAGAATGCAATGAGAAGTAAGGCGAAGTCATTGTTTTTAATGGACTTCGTGTTCCTCATTATGATTCTAAGTGACACACTTGGTGTTTCAGATGTGGCAGCCCCCCCCACACATCACATGGCTTACAGTTCTGTAAGTCACATGCTCTCTAGTTAGGCAGGAAGGAAGTGAGTCATACAAGCAGACACTTACTTTCTCCTGTGCAGATGGGAGAGAGGAGTGTGTTTTGTGACTGCTGATGCTTTGAGATCAGAGCAAGGAGGACATTTAAACTTTGATTTAGACCCAACAGCTTTTTAAAAGCTACATTTTTTTTTCTTTTCTGTACTCTTTTTTACTTAATTTGTTCATTCTGTAAATTGCATTTTTTTTACCTTTATAAGTAGTTAGTTGTTTGTCTGTGACTGTGAGACTGTGTGTGTGTGTGTGTTGTGTGACAGTGTGAGTAGTGATTGCTCGGACTGAGGGAGCTCAGTAGGAGAGATGGACCAGGGTGAGGGAATGTCTGGGGCGGGGGCAGCTCTGGGAGAGCGTGATAGTGGTAAGTGTCGTACCGTGCGCATGTGTGGAGGGCATGGGTGCCCAGTCCTGTTGGACCACTCAAAACTTGTGAGTGCCCCCCAGAAGCAGGACCATCACCACCTCTTGTCCTGAATCTGAGGCAGTTGAACCAGCACCACCACCACCACCACCACACCCATCAAGTAATGTACCAGGTCCTCTGGATCAGGATGTGCCTGTTCCACCGGGCCCAGGTGTGGATACCATCCCTGTTTAGCACCATGACCAGCTGGCTGCCAGTTCATCTGGCCATCCCCTGCCTATGCCTGGTCCTCCCCACACCTCCATTCTTTGGCAGGTTTTTGACTGTGTCGGAGGGGACAGCAGTGTGGTCAAGTGCTGCCTATGTGAGGTGGAGGTGCACAGTGGCCCCCAGGAGACTCACCTGGGAACTGAGGGCCAGCACACTCATATGCTCAATCACCAGCAGTTGGAGTGGCAGGCTGCCACAGAATGGACCATGCCTGCACCGGATGGCCATTCTGTGGCAGAGGGTGCAGCTGTGCATTGTGGCATCCCTAAGAAGAGGAGGGCCAATGCAGCACCCGCTGCTCCACCAGCACTCCCCCACCACCACCACCACCAGCTGGTCAACCTGTAGAATTTGTGGACCCCGCAGAACTGTGTGTAACACAGGCTGACTCAAAATGGACCATGCCTGTACCTGCTGCTCGACCAGCACTCCCACCCCCCACCACCACCAGCAGGTCAGCCTGTAGAATGTGTGGACCCCAGAGAACTGTGCATAACACAGGCTGACTCAGACCGACCATGCCCGCACCTGCTGCTCCACCAGCACTCCCACCCACCCACCACCACCACCAGCAGCAGGGTCAACCTGTAGAATGTGTGGACCCCAGAGAACTGCATGTAACACAGGCTGATACAGAACAGACCATGCCTCCACCTGCTGCTCCACCAGCACTTCCACCCACCCACCACCAGTAGGTCAGCCTGTAGAATGTGTGGACCCCAGAGAACTGTGCATAACACAGGCTGACACAGAACAGACCATACCTGCTCCTGCTGCTCCACCAGGACTCCCACCCACCCACCACCACCACCAGCAGGTCAGCCTATAGAATGTGTGGACCTCAGAGAACTGCATGTAACACAGGCTGATACAGAATGGACCATGCCTCCACCTGCTGCTCGACCAGCACTCCTACCCCCCCACCACCAGAAGGACAGCCTGTAGAATGTGTGGACCCCAAAGAACCGTGCATAACACAGGCTGACACAGAATGGACCATGCCCGCACCTGCTGCTCCACCAGCACTCCCATCCCCCCACCACCACCACCAGCAGGTCAGCCTGTAGAATGTGTGGACCCCAGAGAACTGCATGTAACACAGGCTGACTTGGCAGTTCTCTGGAGTGCTGTCGAGGATAACAATGAGAGGGTGAGTGCTGTGGAGCAGCTGCTGGATCACATAGAGGGACATCAGTTGCAAATTATGTCCATGCTGGAACTGCTGCTGAATCACTTTGGGATCCCACATTATTTTTTTTTCCTCACACTATATGTCCTCCCACACCTTCCCTGCTGTGTTATTAAATGTATTCCTCCACCTTCCCTGACTCTTGTATGTAATTATGCCCTTTTTTGTTGTTTTCCATATGCGTGACACTTTGTATTCTTAGCAGTGCAAGCATACTGTACTAAACTGCATGTGTGCAGTCAGTCTTCTTTCCAGTCTGTGTATGTACTGCAGACACTGTCCAACTCCCTGACTTAAAAACAAACATTAATGAGTACAATGGTGGGGTGGTGAAGCCTGGAGAGATACTACAAAACACGCTTACAAATACAACCATGTAACTATTAAAAAAAATTAATATTGTAATTCATGACATGATCGTGAATCATGATTTGTGACTGCATTTGTGACCGTGATGATGAAGAAACATGAATGCCTACTGCCTACTGCTGTACTTCCCCAATGAGCTGTAGCTTAAAACTCCCAGACTTAAAAACACATATCAATGAGTACAATGGTGGGGTGGTGAAGCCTGGAGAGACACTACAAAACAGGCTTACAATACATCCAAGTAACTATAAAAAAAATTAATGTTGTGATTCATAACGTGAATGATCGTGAATCATGATTTGTGACTGCATTTGTGACCTTGATGATGAAGAACGTGACTTGTATCATGAGTGACCCGTGATGATGGTCCTGACTTAAAAACGCATATTAATAAGTACAATGTTCATACAGAATTAAGCACCACACCTGTCCAGTACTCTGAAGGGAAGCCAAAGAAACAACTGTAACTTAAGTTATAGTTGGAGATTGTGCCCTAAAGAGATGCAAATGCACAGACAGATTAAGATTGTGCTGTGCACTGAAGAGATGCAGACACAAAGACACAACACCTAACCAGTGCTCACCATCAGAAATTCAAATCTGGAAAAAGAATATCTTTTCCGGTAGGGGCAAGCTGTAGGGGGGGCAGTGTACTGCTCTGCTGAAGTAACAGTCACTAGTACTAGTACCAGTAAAGATACCACAAAGTACAAAAATTGTACAGCTGTAGTGGATAGCAGCTTCACATTGCTGAAATTATTATGTGGCACAATAAAAGGTGTCTGATTTGATGACACACGTCACACACATACTCACACACACACTAAGTAATGCATAGCAAATTGAAAACTTCAGTAATATAACCACATATTTTAAACAAACTAAAATTATGCACTGCTGCACCACAACAATCAGCAAAAAAAATGGCAAGAAATATTGAAAATATTACTTTATGTACATTAACACAGTTATACAAGAAAAATATCACCAAAACAGAAAGCATTGTTTTTCTCCAAGTTAATCTACCTACACCACAGATACGCCCCTACCCCAAAGCACACACTTCCATTGTCTCTCAGTACACAGACTGAATGTTGTACATTAACATTGAAAATACATACACAAACAATAAACGCTCGATGATATGAGCACAGGAGAGTTTCCTATAATTGATGAATTAAAGTTTCAGCAAAAAAAAAAAAGTCTCAAAAAGGCTTTAACAGCTTTTTGAAGGTTTGAATCGCAGAGAGCTCTCAGAGCAGATTGTCTCCTACAGCTTCCTACACACACTCCCTCAAACTGAGGCTGTGCAGAAAAATCTAGAGCCCATGTGACCTGAAATCCCATGAGTCACTGCAAAATTCACCTTTGGAGCTTAAAAACAAGGTGAAGTATATTGTTTTAAATGTACTTCACCTTAAAAATTGGTGGAGTAGTTTGGGAAGGTGGAGTAACGTGAAGTCAGTGTTTTCAGTGGACTTTGCGTTACCCATTAATAATGCAAAGTACTCCGCTTCACATTGCAGAGCACTCCATGAATTTGCCTTCACTCCGCAGAGCGAATTGGGGCCACTTCGTTCATCATTAGTTAGGATACAGTTGTGAGGGTACCAGATTCAAATCTGGGAGAGCAATAATTTTGCTGCACCTAGCTGTGAATTTTCATTAAATCCAGTTTTTTATCCCCACCCTGACTTGCACCCCCATGGAGTTGAGAATTCTTTAGTATGGGGGTGCGGGATGGCTTTGACTCCTGCATAGAAAAATGAAGTGACGTCCCTGGCACCCTTTTGCTGTGCCTTTTGGTGTGGACATCGCTGAAATTGATTTTCAGTGATGCACACTTGCCCTGATAGCAATCATCTTTCCATGATCACTGTTATGACATGGAACCATCCCTCCCCCTAGATTGCTTTGTCCTCCCTTTGACAACCTTCTGTGTTTGTCCCAGGCCCTCTTGAATCCCTCCACTGTACTGGTACTCACTACCTCCTTTGGTGGTCTGTTCCAGTGCTGAACCACTCTCTGTGTGAACTAATACTTCCTAACAGTTTCCCTAATCCTTCCCCCTCCACCTTCAGCACTTGCCCACCAGTTCTTTTATTTATTTATTTATTGAAGAGTTTCACCAGGAAAGATACACTGAGCAACAGGATGCTCATCTCATGGTATGTCCCAGGGGAAGGGTAATAGGAATACATAGCAATAAGTGTACAACATTTGGATATCGAGGAACTACAATGAATAGACAGTGCATAGAGGAAGGATACAAGGATACACAGCATTTTCATTACATTATAGGGGTAACAGAAAATGAACAAGGGATATGCAGTACAGGGAATATATGCAGTACAATGAGTTAATACAGGAAACAAAATACATTATAATAGAATCTAGAACTTTTTTTATTGTACATATGTTCTTGAATAATATACACAAATTACTGTAACTTAACATACTTACTGCAAATCATTGTACATATTTGTGGAATTCCATAAGAAAGCTTTAATGTACCCAACAAAGCCTATGACTGCTTGAAACTACTGTACTTGTTATTGTCTTCACTATGTTCTGTATTGTTTCCCCAATGTGGAACCTTTGTAAAAGAGCCTTGGCTCAAAGGTGTCATCTGAAATAATAAATAAATACAAATAAAAAAAAACTTGCATGGGATGAGGTAAGGGGGTGGGGATATGCTAGGGGGTGGGCGATACTGGGAGAGACTAAGAGGGGGTTTAGAGGAAAGGGGAGAGGAAGCGACAAGTGCGAGTGTGAGGAAGTACTGTATGGAGTGGTTTGGGAGCTCAAAGCGGGAGTATATAAAACAGAGCTCAATACCAGGGGGATTAGTAGCAGACACAATTTGTGACCATGAAATCTGAGAGCAAAGGAAGAGTGCCTAATCTGGGAGGGGAGCTGGTTCCAAATTTTAAGGAGGCTATGGCAGAAGGTCAGTTGACCAGAGGTGGTGCTTCTGCGAGGGGGGAGGAGGAAGGACCTTGTGTCAGCTGATCTTAAGAATTAGAGGGAGGGAGGGGGTGGATAGGAGGGCTGAGATATAGGAGGGGAGGTAACCAAGCCAGAATTTTGAGATGAATTTTGATGCATGGAGTGAGCATCTGTTAGCAAGGGTGATGAAGTTTAAAGAGCAATAAAGGGTTTGGTGATGGGCTAGAGGAGGTGCATCAAGAGCAAAGTGGCAAAAGGACTTAAAGAGGGGGTCCAGTCTGGTTAGGGTGGACAATGGGGTAGCACTGTAGACTATGTCGCAGTAGTCAAATATTGGAAGAACCATTTTCTGCACAAGCTCAAGCCTAGCTGATAGTGGAATGTAGCTGTGGTTTATGTAGAGGGCACCAAGTTTGAGCCAGAGTTTCTTCAGAATAGCATCTATGTGTACAGAAAAGGAGAGGTGCTAGTCAAGACAAACACCGAGGTATCTAAATGAGGAGGTGTTCTCAAGAACTGTTCCATTGAGGGCATGGAAGGTGGGCTGGGCAGTAAGCCTTGCCAGTTTCTGCCTAGTGCTGAAGGTGATGGAGACTGTTTTTTTGCATTGAGGAAGAGATGATGGTCCCTAAGCCTGTGCTGGACCTTTGTGAAGTCCAGCTGAAATCTGGCAATGACATTGGGGACTGATTTGCCAGAAGTCAAATAACTGTATCATCAGCATACATATGCATGTTGGATGATGGCCAAATCAGGGGGAGGTCATTTAGCAGGATAGAGAACAGGAGTGAGCCAAGTACAGAACCTAGGGAGACTCCAGTGGTGATAGGAAGGGGGGAAGATGGCATCGATAATACGGACAGATTGTGACATGTCAGACAGGTAAGCTTTGAACCAGTCTGTGGCTGAGGTGGAGAGCCCCACAGCAGTGAGACTGCTCAGTAGACAGGTGTGAAATATGGTTTTGAAGGCTTTGGCCAGATTGAAGAAGATGGCTGATGTGATGAGGCCTTCATCCATGCCAGTGAAGATGGAAGTGGCAGTGGAGTGTTTTTTTCTTGAAGCCAGACTAGAAAGGGGTGAAGAATGCAGAGTCAGTGAGGAAAGCAGAGATCTACTCAAGAACAAGATGCTCTTGGAACTTGGATAAGGAGGGAAGGAGTGAGATAGGGTGGTAGTTACTAGGGGGAAGAGGTGTTACCTCCTTTAGGGAGGGAGAACATGACAGCATGCTTCCAGACAGAAGGGTCAGTAGCAGATGAGAAGGACAGATTAATTAGGAGAGAGACTGGATAGACTATTGCAGGAACAGGCAGAAATAGTAGCTTAGGGGCAAGTCCATAAGGAGAGGAGCCTTTGATGTGGTGAATAGACAGTAGGACCTGTAGGGCAGCGTCCAGAGTAGTAGGCGTGAAAGAGAATGGGGTGGGAAGGGAGGAGGGGAGAAGGATGAGGTGGGGGAGAGATGGAGAGATGGCAGTAGCTTGGCTAGGGGTGTTTGTGTGGAGTGAGCCAGAAGGGGGAGGGGGATAAGTTGAGTGGAGGATAGAATGAGGAGGGTCACAGAGGGAGATGTGAGGAGAGGGAGAGGGGAAAGGTACTGGCAGGGGGAGGAGGGAGAGAAGGGGTGGGCACTGGTGGGGACGTCAGGAGTGCAAGGGCGTAGGTCATGAAATAGGTGTTAAAGCACTCAGCAACCTTTAAGGGGTTGGTTATGGTACTTTTGTTTACTTCGAGGATAGGAGAAGGGGCTTTATGGCAGGAAAGAATAGGGACTGAATGACTTTCCAAAATGTTTTTGGTTTGTTTGTGTTTATGGCGCGAAGTTGGTGTGGTAGAGTTTGGCTTTAGCGAGGTGAATAGCTTTTGTGTAAATGTTGAACAGCTCTCTATAATGTTTGAGATCACTAGGGTAGCCTGTCACCTTATGTTTATGCCAGGCTGAGTGCTGTGCTCCTTGGCAAGCCAAGAGCTTAGGGGTAACCCAGGGGAGATGGTGCCTACAGTCACGTGTTTTGTGAAGCAGAACAAAAGGGTTCCATATGAGGAGGAACGTATCAGTAAATGATTGCAGGGTGGTATCAATGGAACTGTTTGAGACCAAAGAGGCCCAGTCCAAGGTGCTGAGGTCATTGAGGAGAGGTTGGAAATCTAGAAAGGCATAGGATCGGGTGAGTAAGATTTTATGAGAGGCCTTAAGCCTGTGGATCTTACAAACCACATAAATTCTATGGTGGCCACTTAAGGCATCCAGTAGCAGACCAGAGGACACTATTCTCTGTGGGTGAGATCTCAGGGCGAGGTCCAGAAGGGAGTGGATAAGTAATTTTTTATTAAAACATGTAGGTTCCTGAATTAGTTGGGTTAAGTTCATTGTCTCTGATTGTGAGTGGGTTTTGGCTTGTGTGGGGACAGCCAGTTTATATTCAAGTCTCTGAGGATGTAGAGTTTACCAGTGTGAGTGAGATCTGTAAAGGTTTTGACTAGGTCGATAACTAGGGTGGGAGGTTGTCCAGGGCAACAGTACATGACAGCTATGAATAACAGGGTGGTGTATGGCAGTGAAAGGTTAATTAGGATTGCTTCATGGGAGGAGGTGACAGAGGTAGTTAGAAAATTTGTAAATTTGAGTAAGGCATTAATGGAAACAGCAACGCCCCCTTCCCTGCCTTCATGATCCATATGGATTAGTGAGAAACTGGAGATGGAGATTGCATTCTCCAGGATGTGCTGTCAGCCAGGTTTCGGAGATGATAACAATGTCTGGAGAGTAATCAAGGACAATGGTCTGCAGAATGGGAAACTTATTTATGAGGCCATGGATATTTAGTTGTATGACTTTTAGTACATTTGGGAGGGTAGGAGAGCAGGATTGGGGGGTGACAGAGGTGGGGAGGATGGACCAGGGTTTGGGTGAATGTCTACCACTAGCGGGAGGAGGAGGATAGCAAGGAGTTTGGTCTTATGTAAGTTTTGCTGTGTGGAGGGGTACAGGAAGTTTAATTGCATAAAGGTTCTTGCAGGATGGGGGAGTAGAGGTGACTGCAAGAATAGTGACCAGAAGGTCAGACATGGATGCTAGCAATGGGCAAGGTAGCTGTGGCAGTGAGAGTTGTGGACCAGGAATGGTGTCAGCATATGGAGCAGAGTTCCAGAGTATTGTATTGGGAAGGAGTCATGGTTAGAGACATGAGGGCCTTGTGAGGAGATGGAAGGGGTCTGAAGTCCAGAGAGTGTTATTAGGAGTACAAGCAGAACAGTGGGCAGGCAAGGAAACTGAAGGAAATAAGATGGCAGCATGGCAAGGGTGGGCTAGGAGGAGAGACACTGAGATGTAAATAATAATACTAATAATACAGATTCTTGTGTCTTTGGAGTCTGCCAAGAAACATTTGTAAACAAGCAGGGAGTACTAATAAAGTTTATTATACTACTTATGCCAAGCATGTGATGGACAAAATCACAAGGGAGATGGGTTTCTCACCACTCTCCTGAAGAATGTACTTAATCTCCAGGATTGTAGGATCTCAGGTTCTCCAAGATCTCGGTCTGTCTCCCTGTGGAACTGGGTTGCAGAAGGCTAAATACTACAGATAACAGCGCAGCAACAGAGATTACCTCATAAATACAGATATGAGAAACAATATGTATTGGTCCTAAGTCATTCTCCATTGAATAATGACTTAGGAAACAGAATTACTAAATGAGTATCAAATGAAACAAATAATACGCTTCTGTTAGTGTTATAGCTAGGACAAAAGAAATGCTGACAGGTTCAAACTACATGTGACATATCTTGCTTATGTATAATGTAAGACATAACAAAGGGTTTCTCTCTAGTGAGACAAAGAGAGGTGCTGACAGAGCTCTATTACACGTGGCATATCTGCCTGAGTGTAAAACACACACTACATATAATTATATGAGAATATAGGTATACAATAATCACTGATGATCCCTCAGAGTCATCTTATCAGTGATTAGGTAGATTATATATGGAATATACTGTATGTAAAAGACAAACATATTGCATTATAGTGAGGTATAATAGGCATGCATGTTATAATTCTATGAAAGGATGTAAACATTACCAAATATTAGCAGCAAAGCACATTCCTGGCACTCATGCTTATATGATGGGTGGCTAAATTTATATGTTAGTGCAAAATAGCAGTATCACAGTATGATAGACCAGGAATATAGTATGAGGTGTATGTGGGACAATATGGGGCATAACCCAGGTACAACAGTCCCCTCTTTGTTGTCCTATTTGCAAAAGTGGCAACACAACAAAAAGATGACATTTAGGCACCATTTGTCTACAGGCCCAAGCCACAAGCTTGATAGAGGAATATTAACTGGTCACAGTGGTGTTTCAGGGTTTTCCTTAAACAACAAAATGTAATTATAAGGATTAATGTTAGTGAACCTTGTATTACTATAAACATTTGGAATAAAACTTCACAATGGGGTTTTCCAATATCAAAACAGTCAGGAAATATGTACTAATATGTATATATCAGGTGTGCATCTGTCCTATTGGGAAGAAATGGAAGAGACAAACTTAAGTTGCCTGTATGGATATTAATAAGTAAAATTGAGATACAGCTTCAAGATAGTTAGGACTAGACTTAATGGTATCTGGTTCCGGGATGGGAACAGGTGTGATTACCGTATAACCTATTACCGGCTTAGGAAGTAAAAATAAAAGTTAGAAAAGTTCACTGTGCATAACTTTTAGTCCATATCAGAAGAACGTATGGTTGGTCACCACAAAATGTTCCACATCAGCAAAGTATACCACCTTGAAGGATGGCTTTTTTCAGTTGGTAAGTTGAACAGGACACAAAATGTCAATGTCCACAAGACATAAACCACGAACAGTTCCAGGAATAAATCCAGGGTTTCTAAAAGTGTGAGATGAAGATTCATAGTTCAAATTTAATGCATTCAGATTTTCCAAAGGTAGACCAAAAATGTTCAGGAGGCAGCAGTATTTTTTTTTTGTAATTCCAATTTTTTATTGAGAGTTCAATGAACATAAATATACAAGTAAGTACAACCAAGCATGGTATTACAAACATATCAATGTATCAATTCAACAAGCCAGTAAACAAATGTAATAGATAAGGAACTACATATTACTACATAAAAAAATACAAAATCATATTCAGTATTAAACACTACTATTTGTCCAAATCTTTTTACAGAACACAGAATGTAGAAAAGGATTCCAGGGCCCAGATTTTCAAACTGCGCCATTCTGAGGCGCAAGCCCCTGCGCTGCTCAAAATAGTTGAGCAGGGGTGTGGCCGGGGTGATATTCAAAGGAGTTGCTATTGAGCAAACCTTTGAATATCACCCCCAGCCACAGCACTTGGGTGATGATGCAGGGAACTTGCTCACCGCAGTTGCCAGAGTTGAGCATTAAACCTTGGCGGTGGCGCAAGTACCATTGTGCCATGCTCAAATTTCCGATATTCAACAGGTGACATGCAAATGGGGCCATAATTTATGCAAAGCAGGGGTGGCCATTTGCATCTATTTGTTTTAATAAACTTAAGTTGCCTGTATGGATATTAATAAGTAAATTGAGATACAGCTTCAAGATAGTTAGACTAGACTTACTGTATCTGGTTCCGGATGGGAACAGGTGTGATTACTGTATAACCTATTACCGGTTTAGGAAGTAAAATAAAAGTTAGAAAGTTCACTGTAACTTTTAGTCCATATCAGAAGAACGTATAGTTGGTCACTACAAAATGTTCCACATCAGCAAAGTATATCACCTTGAAGGATGGCTTTTTTCAGTTGGTAAGTTGAATGACACAAAATGTCACTGTCTACAAGATAAAACTACGAACAGTTCCAGGAATAACCAGGTTTCTAAAAGTGTGAGATGAAGATTCATAGTTCAAATTTAATGCATTAGATTTTCCAAAGGTAGACCAAAATGTTCAGGAGGCAAGATTTAATTCAATTTTTTATTGAGAGTTCAATGAACATAAATATACAAGTAAGTACAATCAAGCATGTATTACCATATCAATGTATCAATTCAATGAGCCAGTAAACAAATGTAATAGATAAGGAACTACATATTACTACAAAATACAAATCATATTCCGTATTAACACTACCATTTGTCCAAATCTTTTACAGAACACAGAATGTGAAAGGACCTTGGTCCAGATTTTCAAACTGCGCCATTCTGAGCTGAGGCCCCGCGCTTGCTCAAAATAGTTAGGGTGGGTTGATATTCAAAGGAGTTGCTTATTGAGCAATCTTTGAATATCACCCCAGCCACAGCACTTGGGTTAGATAGTGGAACTTTGCCACCGAAGTTGCCAGAGTTGAGCATTAACTTTAGCGTGCCCGTTGGACAGCATGCTCAAATTCCGATATTCAACAGGTGACATGCAAATGGGGGCAATTTATGGCGGGGGTTGGCTTCATCTATTTATGGTCTCATTTGTATGCCATTTAAGGTGGCCCTCGAGGACTTGCTCGGCCACCGCCAGGCAGCAGCCATCGACCGTATGACAATGCAGCCCATCACGGGCATCACAGTTACATGAAACCCCCCATACATATGCCATATCCTGATCGCTGGCAGTACAGGTACATGAAATTTCACATTATCTTCTACACCGATCGCCGGGCAGAACATGCATGAATTTCAGGCTGCCCGACACGGGCAGACCGTGTCCTCCTTCCAATCATCTCTGGCGGTCCAGTGGTCCATAGCTCGATCGGGCAGAATGTCACATCATACCCCCGCCATCTTCCTGGGTGGCAATATTTCATTATTTCTTTCCACTACTGGTAATACAGCATCTCAACCGCTTGCGCCGCCGCCGCCACTCGCCGATTGATGTTATGGTTGCGACCGCCGATATTGGCGCAGAGTTACAGCCATGGTGTAGTCGAGCACAGCGACAGTTCAGATTTGTGAATGAACATCATTCACAAATCTGGACTGTCATGTACGGTATGGGGCTGCACGCTTCATTGGCTGTAGCTCTGCACCTACTGGGCGGCAGCCCCACCGACAGCTGAGTTGGCGGGTGGCGGTGGCAGGCGGGTGGGATGCTGTCGCCACTGGCTGCGGGGGGAGCGGGTGGAGGCTTCGTGGGTGGGTGGGGACACTAGACACCAGGGAGATGTTTGGGGTTGTGATGACATTCTGCCCAGCATCGGGCTTTACGTCCACTGGACCACCAGGGAGATATTCGCTGGAGGAGGGTTACAGGGTCAGCGCATCGGGCACTGGGCTGGGGGTTCATACACGCTCTGCCCACGCATCGGGCTGTGGGAGATGTGGGGGTCTCATGTAACTGTGATTCCGGCGATCGGGGTGGTGGGGGGCATGAGACCGAGTTGGGGGCCAGCCAGGGTGCAGCTGCTGCAGGCCCTGCATACGGCAGCTCACCTGTGGTGGCCTCAACTTGATCCTTTTTGGCTCAAGGTTGTGCAGGCGAGGTTGGGGTTGCGTGATGCTGAACTCTGCACAACCCGACTGAATATCAGGTTGCACAGGTTATGCATGGTTCCTCCCCCTCCTGTTGAGCATGCATTCATTTGCATTGCTCTTTTGCGCAACCTGTTGCCAGTGGAGCAACTGCCTCCTGCTGAATATCGCAGAATGGCGCAATGTAGAACTTGCGCATGAGCAACCCTGTTGCGCATGGTGCAACCCTTTTGAATATCTGGGCCCAGATGTTTAAAAATGTCTCAATGCGATCACTATGGACAAATGCTAATCTTTCAACGCTGACTCTAATAGCAATGTGCTCTACCCATTGCATTAATGTAGGGGGAGTATTCTGTTTCCAGTGTCTAAGGATTACGTTCTTAGCCAAAATCAAGGCAACTATCAATCATAGGACATTGGCTTGAGACCACCCTACACAATCAGATGTAATGCCTAACATTACCAATTTTTCAGAAGCTTTAATCTTTTTATTCAAAATATTTTTCACATGCTCTGAAAACCTCATCCCAGAAGTTACTTATTAAATACTATGTGCGATAGTCCCAGTATCCTTCAGGCACCTCCTGCATATATGTATTTATTTATTTGTTCCAGGATTACAAATAGCTTTGAGCCAAGGCTCTTTTACAAAGGTTCTACATCAGAGACAGTACACTACAGTTGTATTTAGACATTCTGGCATAGTTATTCAAACTGCACCCAAAAAGTGTGCAATAGCAGGAGCAACCGCTAGTCTATTGCACCCATGTGCAAGAGACGAGATATTCAAAAACAGAGCAGGCCAAACTGTGCCTACAGCCGACAACTGAATATCGCACCACCTGTGCCATAACACAATAAGGGATGTTCAGCTGAGCAGTCCAGAGGTGCCATAGCACAACCAGGGACACCCCCCAGCAGCAGAGCAATGGAACTGCACAACCAGGGAGGTAGGGGCCCACCACCCATGCCACAGATGGGCACAGGAACACACAGCAGAACAGACATTGTCCCCCCACACCCCATGCACTGCACAACTGGAGGAGGGCTGGAATAACCCCTGGCCCATGGAGACAAGCAAACAACCCACAGCCTGGCCATGGTGCCCCATCACACCTACTAGCAAGCTGTAACTGGCACACAAGGAGGGCTAACCACCCCGTGCCACACCATCCCCCCAATGCAGAGCACACCCTGTGCCATGACCCCCAGATGCCCCCCCCATGAGCAGTGACCACCACTGCAGGAAACCCCATGCATGCCACCATGCCCACTGTGACACTGAAACCCTGTGCACCACAGAACGATGCAAGCCAGCCCCACCACGAGCACCCATCAGAGGGTGGCAGCACACAGCAATGCAACAATGGCAGACACAGTGCCAACACACACAGTCCCCCTGAGGTACTGCTGAGAGACCAATTATGTGTCAGCACATGAGGTACCCCACACGGGACAGGGCATGCCCTGGACATCACCACCAGTGGTACAGCACCCTGCACAGTAGTCCAATGACACACCCCGACCCACCACTGGCCACAACAGCCAGCACAGACACCCACAGTGGTGCATGGAAGCATGAACCACACCAGATGCCACACAGTGTATGGACAGACACCCATCCATGCCCAAGGGCACAACGACACAGGGACACAGTAGTGGGGAAACCAAGCCCCCAGTGTGGGCCCATGTAAACTGTGTACACACAACCCACAGCCCTCCACAGCACTGGAGTGCCAGCCACCCTGTTCAGGCACTGTGGACCCATACACCACCATCATTCACCCAGAGAACAAGTCACAGACAGTGGGGTACATCCCCTGCAACACACACAAGGCACAGCATGAAGGTGAGACAACAACTGTGGTGCCCACAGTGCCTCCTGAGGCAGACATGCATCTCACCAGTGACAGGAGGCAACGCAGCAATGTGACGGGTACAGTGGCTGCCCTGCAGGGACTGCCACCACTGGCATGCCAGCAGACCATGCAGGTCACAGACATGCATGTGTGTCAGCTGCACAGGCCATGGATGAGCTGATGGGTGCACCATGGACACAGAGCACGCACCATGGACCACTGCACACAGTCATCCAGTGCACAGGGCACAATATACACACACCGCAGACACTGACTGATAGCTACCCCCACACCATAGTCACCTCCACATGGACACACACACACACACACACACACACACACACACATATACCCATGACCACACCACCCCTGATGCCATGCACACCACTGCAGCTGAGCACCTATAGCCCACTGAAAATCAAAGACCACCACAGTATTCATATCAAAATTAAAAGTATTGAACAAATATAAAATTCAACTGTTTACAATATCACATGAACTATATACAAGGCTGGGGGGGCCACAAACAAGGTGGGGGTGAGTAGGAGGCAGGGGTGGACAAATGGGATGGGAAAGGAGGGGTGTGAGGGTGGGTCCAGGGGAGGTAGGGGATTTCAGGGGCTGATTGATTCCTAGCAGGAGCACGGTTCCCTGCACTGACTCCTCCGGCCTCTGTGCCTCCTCAGGACCCCGTTGTCATCTATCCACCTGAGGATGTTCAGTGATGCCCTGGCCACCAGTAGTATTTCCCTCAGTGCCTCCCTGATTTCCTGAAGATGGCGGGTACCTAGGACAAGGGAGCACAGTCAATAGGTGTGAATGCACAACCCCATACAGCCCACCCACTGTGCATGGCATATGGCCATGGGACATACCTCTGTGATGGTGTGTGACCACCCACAGTGATCACGTCCACAGGACCTGCCCACCCAGGCACATGCAGCCATGCGGAATGCTGCACACACACCCACTGGCCTAGTCATGCACAGCACCACCATGGCAGTTTAGTGACATGGCTATGTGGTGCACAGGCAGTGGCACAGCCATGTACCTGGTGCACGCATGGACCACTATTATTGATGTACTCCCAGACATGCATTGCCACTGGACAGTGTTGACTGCAACAAGTCACGTGCATGGTAACGGTGCCGATGGATGGTGGCCATGCCCCGCTGCCCACCCTGTCACAAAGCATGCAATAGTAGTCATGGATGTATGGCACTCCCCTTCATTGCACTGGTCCAGTGGGCAGTGAGGGACCTCGCCCCACCTGGCTGCACCCTGCTCTTCCTGCCACCACTCCTCACATGCACAGCAGCATTCCTCTGGGCCTGTGAAGCAAACATGGAGAGAGGAACATCAGTACAATCCCATAGCAAAGTCCCCTGCCCCCAGGTGTGTGCCCTCCCACCCACCCAGCCAGACCCACCCACCCCACACCCCGTGGAACACCACCACAGCCAACCCTGGACAGTCCTTCCCCCATGTGCTGGACACATACAACACTGTTACCCATATGGAAGATAAAGGTGTGTTGACGTAACCCCTACCTGGCCTTGGCACTGTGCCCCTCCTGGCATGTGCCCGCAGTCATGCCAGTAGCTCTGGCTCCCTCCGCCGTAGATCCCCATATCTCTGCCAGCACTGCTTGGTGCTCCTCCCCCATCCTGTGGCCTCCTCAAGGGCAGTGGCCACCTCCTGCTACACCTGGGTCCTGGACCTGTCCAGGGGCACCTCCCCGAACAGTGGCCCATGGTGTGGCTCCACAATGACCACTAGGTTGGCCAGCTCTATTGCAGACCACTGGGCTGCCCTCCTGCATGTCATTCTCAGTACTGTATTTGGCAATATGGTGCTCTGCAGTGCAGCTCCCCACGTGCAGATGCTGTGCGGTACAGCGCTGCCATTCCCTATCGCGCTGTCACCGAGCAGCACGATAGAGGTGCACCCATGCCTGATGCATGGTGCCTAGGGGGAAAAGGGTGGGCACAGGGTCAAGGGTCTCTGGTGCATGGACACGCACAGCACCATGGGAAGACAATGCATGTAGCACAATTGGCTGCCTGTGTGCCAGCGCCATAGTGGCCTACTGCGCAGTTGGCCCATTGCGCCAATGATGGCCAGGTGCCACAGCGCCATGTAGTGACCATTGCTATAGCACCACTGGCACAATGATGGCCATGCCCTGCATTGCCTACCGTGCACAGCACATCATCAGCGTGGCAGATGTCTGCGTCAAAAACCTGGGCATGCGCAGTGAGGTGTGTACTACGCATGTCACAGAACTGCGCCATTGGCTTAGCACGTTCAACACAATTGCGCAAAGTGCAACAGCGCGATATTCAGCCTTCTATGCAAATCATCTAATCAGCCATTCAGTGGCACAGCACTGCAATTTGCATCTACTTAACATTGCGCCTCGCCTCATTTGCATGGGTTGCGCTATAAAAGTGCAACATTGGGCTGCAGTAGCCATAGTCAGTTACTGCAGTCTATTAGTGAGTTGCATGCTGCTTGGGAGTGTGGACAGTGGATTTAGGGACATGCATGGGACTGCACAGTCACAGGTAACAACTGTCATTCTTACAGGCTACATAATGACTGAGCAGGTTGTTGGAGAGGAGGAACACAGTGGTGGGAGGAGAAGGAGGCCTAACTTTACCAAGGCCGAAACCGAAGCCCTGTTTGACACCTACCTGGATCAGGAGCCACTGCTCAGTGGACGTCGGGGAACACCTCAAGCCCGTGCTGCTGCATGGGAGGAGGTGGCACGTGCTGTGAACCTATATGGCAGCCACCAGCTCTCCGTGCACGAGTGTAAGAAGAAGATGGGCACGGACAGGAGGAGGATAAAGGAGAAGGTGGCTGCCATCAGGGCAGCACGAGCTGCAACAGGTGGGGGACAGCCGGAGGTGGTACAGCTGACTCCACAGGAGGAGAGGCTTGCTGAAAGCATGCAGCACAGTGCCATTGAGGGTGTTCTGGGTGGTGGCTTCCAGACGGGTGGTGGCCCATCACTGTAGGTAAGTCATGGTCTGTCTATGGGGGGGCAGGGTAGGTCACATGCAGTGATGCGACTTTGCTTTCCCTTGCAGATCCTGAGCATCTGCATGGGTCGACTGTGGTGGCCTGTCCACTGTGGACAGTCAGCTGGAGATGGAGGGGGCCCATCCACCTCCACAGGTATATGTGGATCATTGCAACAGTGGGGCCGCCTGGCTGTCCACACTGATGTCATTGTAACAGGTGTGGGGGAAGCCCTGCCTTTGTCCCAGCATGCCGGCATCCATGGATGCCAGCATGCTGTGACTGGGGCCGGTGCAGATTCTGTCACCGATGACGATGATGATGATGATGATGATGACGATGCTAATGTCATGGGCAGTGACACTTGTGTGCCATGGGATGGTCACACAGCAGGGCACGTCGCACCCATGGCTGTGGGTGGTGCTACTATGGAGGCCAGCATGTCAACACAGTCCCAGCCTGTGCCTGTCAGCACCAGTGGGGCAGCACTGGTGTCTGTTCAGGACAGTGGGACTGTTGTGGCCACTGCAGCAGCACCACTGGGCCCTGGGGAGTGGTAGCCAGAGGGGCAGCAACAGCAGTCAGCCAATGGGTTTTGGGGTACAGGGTTCAGCGGTGGCATCTGTGCACCACCTGTGGACATGCCCAGACCTGGTCCTAGTGTGCAGCACCCACCCTCAAGGGGTGCTGATCATCAGGGCCGTGCACACCCTGTGGGACAGGATGCCGAGGAGGCAGATGACCTATTGGATGAGCACACCTGCCTACTGCAAGCATCAGTCCCGCAGCAGATGCAGCTTGCGACATCCATGGATGCACCGCATGTGGCCCTGGAGCAGGCAGAGGAGTATTGCAGTAGGGACACTGCTCTGATCCTGGCAGGGATGGACTGTTTGCGGGATGATGTGACCACTGCCATTGACAGGCATGCACAAGCATTCACTGCTGTCATGGCCACAATGGGCACACAGTCAGGTGCCCATGCATCGTGGACACCACGCAGTGCACTGTCCACCCCCCATTCCCAGTGTCGTGCGACTCCCACCCTGTCGACACCGGGTTCAACTGTGGGCATCCCGAGCACTCCTGGTGCAGGCATGTTCGGTGTGCTGCAGACCCCTGCATGAGCATGGTCATGTTCACGCAGTGGAACCCCTGAGGGACCATCGGTGCCAACCCATGAGGATAGTGGTCAGCCTGTCAGTGCTGGCGGGTCTTGGTGGGGCCACCCATGCATCCGTAGCAGCCGGAGCACTATGTCACACGACTGACCTGTCTCCCAGCATGGATACTGTCTGGTGCTGCCCTGTGTGCATTGTGTGTTTCAGTAGGCAGTGCATGGGTGGGTACCTGGCCCTGCACGCAGACACACAGTCCATCTGCACACCCTCCCGGCTGCTGTCCGCAGTTGCGTGTGCATGATGATGCCTGCATTGCGCTGTACACCAATGTGCAGTGGTGCTCAGCATCTGACACACGCACATGGACAGGCAGTGGGCATGGTGGCCTGTGGACATGTGTGTTGCTAGGGTTGGCGTTCTGAGTTGGTGTGCCTTCTGCCCTCTGTGCACATTTGGTGCATTGTGTGTGTGTGTGCGTGTGTGTGTCCGTCCACATGGCATGTTAATCCTCACCCATCCCTGGTTGTATGTGTGCTTCTGTGCCCTGCCACTTCCCTTGATGGCATGCACCCCTGGTGTGTGTCCATGCATGTTTGTGGGTTGTGCCTTAGCCACTGGTGGTTGCACATGGCCCCATGACTTACCTGGGTTGGCTGAAGTGCTCCTCCAGGATGGTATCCCAGTGCAGCTGTGCCAGCTGGATCAGTTGGGGGTCCCTTTGTACAAGGGGGGCTGCCCATCACCATCATCACCAGTGTCCCCATCGTCCCCATCGCTGTACCCCTCTTTGACCTGTATGGCTATCCCACATTCATTGGCCATGTTGTGCAGGATGCAAAAGGCCAGGAATAGTCTGCAGGCATTTGAGGGGCAAAGGCCTGTACTGTAGGGCACCACCAGAGGTGCCAGACAACGGAAACATGCCTTCAGCATCCCAAACACCCACTCGATGACATTACATGTGGTGGCATGTGCCTCATTGTAGCGTTGCTGCAATGGGGTCATAGGCCTCTGGTAGGGTGTGATCAGCCAGGGATGGAGTGGGTATCCAGTGTCACCTGTGTGTAGAGGGCAGAGATTAGTTTGGTGATCAGCATCACCCTGCCCCAGGCCATGTAGGCCACTACCCATGTCACCTCTAGCCATGCCCCCCAGCCCTATGATTGTCCATGTGATTTGCATACTCACCCACTAGGTGTCCAGTGGGGATGTCCCCACTCTTGAATCTGTGGCACAGTGCTGACTGGTGCCAGATGAAGGAATCATGTGCTCCCCCAGGGTGCGTGGAACAGACATTGATTATCCGTCCCCTGGCATCTCACACCACCTGGCAGTTGATGCTGGCATAGCCCTTGCGATTGATGTGAGTGGCCCCCTCGGGGCCAGGTGGTATGTGTATGGACACATGGATGCAGTCTATTGCCCCTAGCATGTCAGGCATACGTGCTACCCTGTTGAGCTCCTGTATGTTTACTGTGTGCTCCACCAGTGTGCTGGGGAAATGGATGTACTCCACAGCATGTGGCAGCAGTGTGCTGAGGAATTGGGTGAAGTGGCATGACATGGCTGACTGGGTTATGCCTGTGGTGTCCCCAGTTGGTCTCTGGAAGGTACCCGTGGTGAGCAAGCACATGCAGGCTGTTACCTTTGTCTCCATTGACAGGGCATGACTCTGTCATGTGGGTGCCTGCATCACATATCTGCACGCTCACAGATCTGCCTCAGAATCTATTCAGGTGGTACCAGCCCACAATCTCTGTATCAGGGTACAGCTCGAAGCTGGTGCAGGCTCGGTACTGCCTGTTGGGGCATATCGCCAATGGGCCCCTTCCATGGCCATGCCCCCCCGCCACCCACCTTCTCACCCCCTCATAATGGCCGCCATCTGGAAGGTGGCACTGGCCATGTCCCTGGCTTGTGTTCACCCCCCCAGCAGCTGTTACTGTATTCCCCCTGCTGTCCTCCCTGCTACTTCTCCTGCACTGGGAACACCTGCCTGTGGTGGCCTCTGTGCTGTGTGGCAATAACCCCTTCTGCACTAGCTGTGGCTCCCCACACCTTCCCTGTGCCTGGGTGTTCAGAGTGCCCTTTCCCTGGCCTGCCCTGTTTGTCCCTCCTGCCCTGTCTGTCTGCCTAGAGTTCTGCCTCATGTTGCTTCCCTGTAGCGTTCTTGTGCCTCTCCCTTGATCCCTTTTATTTTGGCTCATTTCTGCTATGGCGCAACTTCCGCTTGCTCCCCTATTGCACATGGCGCAAGTCGTAGAATATCACACTGTGTCATTTATGCATGGTTCCTCCCCCTTCGGTTGGGCATGCCTTCATTAGCATTGCGCTGTTGCTCACATGATTTCGGGGGCACAACTGCCTCCTGCTGAATGTCACAGAATGGCGCAATTTTGGACTTGCACAAGTGCAACGCTATTGCGCATGGCTCAACTCTTAAATATCTAGGCTTTTGTATTTATATTATTAGCGTATACATTTTCTATTTATATTATTATCTAGTAATCCCAATTTGAACAGTTTATCTGGTGAGTGATGCCACCTATGAACAATTTAATAATATGTTAGTCTACCTTTAGCTTCTTTACAAGCCTTGAGGATATTTGTCCAACTGAGATCCCATTCATCAGGAGTGATGTTAATACCTAATTCCAGCTCCCACTTTGTAATTAAGGGATGGAGTGAATCTTCTCTAGAGTTTAAAATCATTTTATGAATATTTTTACAACCCTTATTTGTAGTGAATATCTTATCCAATAAGTGGATAGTGGACAATGTGACTTAATCATTGATTGTTTCTTTTAAGATTTGCCTAAGCTGTAAATATTTAAACAATTCTTTCCAAGGCAACTTATATTTCCCAGACAAATCTGAAAAACACATAAAATTAACTGTATTTTGATCTAACAACTCATTTAGGTATAAAATGCCCTTTTCTTTCCCAATCTGCCAATTCAAGGTTTTCCCTTCAATTTGGTATATTTTATTATTCCAAATGGGGCAGTGTGGAGATGTAGCTGGATTCCATTCTAGGGGACAGATATTCAAAGCTTTGCCCCTGGGCTAAATTAGCACTGCCTGGTGAGCAAACTTAGTCTGGAGCACAAATCAAGGTATATTCAAAAGGAATAGCCCGTGGCAAACAGTTTCTGAATATAGCATGGGAATGAGGCCGGGCCAACTGGGCTGGGAGTGCAGGGCAAACTTAGCCCTGGAATAAGACAGCTCTGAATATAGCAACCAGGAAGCACAGACTACAACAGCAACACAGTGCTCAGTGACATGAAGGTAGCTAGAGGTAACTTATATGACCAATGTGTGCTCCAGCAAATGTGTGGACCCAGTACAGCTGCAGGCAGTAGCAGATGTGAAAGAACAGTGATCACAATTGTATAATATTCCCAAAAACATTAGCGTCATGCTAACAGCGCACAGCTAAGCTGTTTGCCTGGTGCAAACACATTTGCCCGGCGCTAAGATCTGCCATATTCAAAAGTAACATGCAAATGAGCCCACTTAGGCAGACTCTGGGCAAACAGCCTGATTAGCATCTCATCATACCCTGATTTGCATGCCATTTGCTCAGCGTTACTGCAAGGTCCCACAGATCCACCTGTAAGTCTGTCTGGCAGTGCATGTTGATAGTTGCAGGCTACATGTAAACAGTACAGCATAGCATAGAATATTGTACCACAGGGGACAACACAGCACAGGCACAGGTGGTGGTTGTGTTGCATGCAACTGTCACACTGTAGGGCATGCTACAGTGTACAGCAGACACTACAGTAGCAAGGGGGCCAGTAATGTGAGGGACACAGAACTGCCTATAGTGTGTACTGTATACTGTACACAGTGACAGGGCCAATTTGCGGGCATTTACTGACAGTGCACACTACTATTACGCTGTTGCATGATCCACAGATGCTGCATCTGTGGCATGGGATGCACACAGTGACATACATGGCCAGCTGTGTGTGCTGTGGCATCTTTACAGTAGTGCTGTATGTGACTGGGGGGGCACATAGGATCCAACAGGCACACAGGTTGTGGGATATTCTCACTACTTGCCCATGTGCACTGTGTGCTGTGTCCCAGTCTTGTGGCCACACCTTGGCTGTGGCAAGGTCTGGCCACCCGTACACCCTTCCCTCAATGGCCACCATACCCACAGTGCTGCCTGTGTGTGCGCTGGCATCTGTTGGGCACCACAGATGCATGGTCTGCATGTGTGTGCTGTATGGACACACTTTCATGATGTCCCCTGTGGGCCTGATCACTCCTTACTGCCTGTGCTTGGCCAAGACCTGTGGCAGCAGTTGGCATCATGGTGATGCCTTCAGTGAGCAGCTTGTATCCTCCATGTGTGGCAGTTTCTAAGTGTCAGGGTCTGTTAGGGTCGCACAAGCCACACTAATGCCACATTAGCACCGCATGAAGCAACAATGTTGCACAAAGCTGTTTGCTCAGGGTCAAGACCAGCTTTTCCTGGACAGTAATTTGGACTGCTCTATGGGCTGCACTAAGTGGCATTAAACACCTTACCACGGCGCTAGTCACTGAATATCTCATTGCACCATTATTCATGCTCACTTTGCCCCTTGCATATAATTATGGTTTGCCCAGCGCTAATGCGGTTTGCACACACTATTTGGCCTTTTGAAAATATCACACTTGTGCTAATCCCATGCTAAGCTTGTGCAAAGGTTATGTGCCTAGCACAAAGCTTTGAATATCTGACCCTAGGTGTTTTGTGGTCTTAAACCAGGCTTTTGAAATTGCTCTTAAAATGGGGTGAGATTTAACTTCTTTTGGAAGGTCTGCAAACAAAATAACCCTAGGATTGGATCCTTTCAATAGACATTTTCTACATCCACCCAACCCTGGATCAAATTTGAATCTTGAAGCCATAGAAATTGAATGATGTGAGAAACAATAAAAGTGTCATGTCTTGTTTTAAAATCTGGATAATTAAAACCACCTTTATAGCTGGGCTGTTGTAGTTTGGATTTTGAAATTGTGGCAGGCTTGTCTTCCCAAAGAAATTTTAAAAGAGCTGAATCCAACAATTTATAATGTTTTTCTGGCAGGTATAATGGAATGTGATGCAATAAATAAAACACTTTGGGAGCCAGAATCATGTTTATTGCCTGAATTTTCCCCAAAAAATATATAAGCATTGGTCTCCACCTCTGTAGATCCCATTTCACTGAATTCAACAAGTTGTTAAAATTATCATGACAAATTTTCTTAATGTCTCCACATATTTCAAGACCTAGGAATTTAATTGTAGATGTAGAGATTTAAAGTTATGTTGACTGAGGCCTGTGGCACAAAAATCTTTCGAAACTAGAAGAATTTCTGATTTTTCAACGTTAACTTTAAAACCTGAGAGTAAAGAGAAGGAATGAATGAGTTCCAAAAGTGGTCTTATTGTACTTCTTGGATTTGTAAGAGTAAGTAATAGATCATCTGCATAGGCCAAAAGTTTATTATGTTTCCCACTTCCAATGCCTGTAATCTCTTTTGAGGACCTAATTTTGAATAGCAGAGGTTCTAAGTCTAATATAAACAATAGCGGTGAGAGGGGGCATCCTTGTCTTGTCCCTTTATGAATAGCAAAGCTATCTAAAAAGACCCCATTGACTTTAACTTTAGCAGATATTTGATAATATAAAATGTTTACCCATCCACAGAACCGATCCCCTAAGTTATATTTGGGTAAAATACTTTGTAAGTATCCCCATTCCAGTCGATCAAAGGCTTTGTTGGGGTCTAATGAAATAAGAAAAGGTTTATGAGTTGAGTTTTTGGCATTATGAATAATGTGAAGGGCCTTCTTGATCAAAGCCGCACTATTACAACCTTTTACAAAGCCAACTTGATCTGGATGTATTAACTGGGGAATAATTTTGTTTAAATGATTAGCAAGCATCTTAACCAGAAACTTGCAGTCGACATTAATCAAAGAAATAGGCCTGTAATTATCACAACTCATAGGGTCTTTGTCTTTTTTTGGTATTACACTTATAGCTGCTTCCCTCATGGTGTCAGCTAGAATACCTGATTCCAGAGATTCAGTGTAAACTTTGATTAGCAAAGGGCCAATATTTTGTATGGTGGCTTTATAGAATTCCCCTGAAAAAACATCTAGGCCTGGTGCTTTACCTGAAGGCATGGACGTAGCTGCTTTAATTAATTCCTCTTTTGTAAAGGGTTTATTTATTGCCTCTTTATCTGTTTCAGAAATGCAAGGCAGTTTGATATTTTCCATGAAAGAATCAAACAAACAGCATTTCATCATGAGAGACTTCAGATTTGTAAAAATTAGAATAGAATCATTCAAAACATTTAGTAATCTGGGTGGCTGAATGAACAACCCATTTTTTGTTAATTCTTATAGAAGCAATGTTTGAAATTTCTGTACTTTTACAGAGTCTATGTGCTAACAACTTCCCATGTGCTTCACCAGATTCCCAATATTTCTGCTTCAGTTGAAAAAGTGCAAATTCAGCTTTCATATTGTGAATTGTAGTAATCTCATATTTAAGACCCACTATTTCCAAGAGCAATTGAGAGTCAGAATATCCAAATTCACATGTTGTGCCTCTTTACCCTTCAGATCATTTTCCTACTTAAACAACTTTTCATTTTGTAATTTTTTCTTATGGCTGGCAAATTAAATAATTCGGCCTTTCAAGTAGGCCTTTAAGGCATTCCACATGGTCCTGTTAGATACCTCCTCATTATCATTTAGCTCAAGGTATTGTTTGATTTCTGTGCTTAACATCTTAATGAACTCTTTCCAATAGATCACTGTTAAATTTCCATAACCCTTTAGAACTCAGAATATCCACTATTTGTAAGCCAACAGACACTGGCACGTGATCGGAAATGACCATGTTACCTATATTACTACTAGCTAGACCATCTAATAGGTTTTTAGAAATTAGTATGTAGTCCAGCCTGCAATGAGAATTACGCCTGTTTGACCTAAAAGTGAAATCCCTATCTCTAGGATGTGCTACTCTCCAAGTATCAATGAGACCTTTTTCAGGACAGAATTTAGCCAAGGCTTTAGATTAGATTATTTGTTCTGCAGTTATGCCTGAACTTCTATCAAAGAAATTATCACAAGTCGAGTTCATATCCCCTGCCAAGATAATAGATTTTGGGTCAACTGAACTCAGCTTATCAGCCACGCTTGCAAACAATTCCCCTTGTTTAACATTTGGGGCATATGAATTAGAATTAATTAGAATGAATGAAGAGGCAGTATAGCGCAGTGGTCTAAGACTCTGAGCTGCAAATCTGGTGACATCCAGCAGACCAGACCTGGGTTTGAATCCCACAGCTTCCACTTACATACTGTGTGACCCTGAGCAAGTCACTTAACCTCCTTGTGCTCCCAGGTCACTCCTGTAAAAAAGCTTTCAGCTTAGGGTGCTATACCTGGTTAAACAACTTAAAAAAAAAAATTAACTAAAGTAATATCCTCCCCATCTACCTGTGCTGCAACAGTAACAGACCTGCCCTCAGGATCTTCTAGTTAGAAGTAATCATTAAATTAAGGTTTTTATTAAAGAGAATACCCAACCCTCTGCTCTTAGAAGTGTAAGAACTGCCTATCACTGTACCCACCCAAGTTTTTTTCACTTTCAGCAGTTCCTCTTCCGTAAGTTGCCTTTCTTGAATAAATGCAATGTCTGTACGTAATGATTTTGGAAAAGCTAGAACCTTGGTCCATTTAATAGGACTAGGACACCCTTTAATATTCCATGAAACTATCTTAAAATCTTTTTATCTGATGACATCTTATTATAGTACGGTTTATCAGATATTAAATTGTATACTCTAACCTAAACCCCCCTATAAAAATTCAGTAAACAGCTATTAACTTAGTCCAAGTTTATATACATTAGTAATTAAGTTTCAAACCTAACTAAGATTAGCTACAAATCTCCTTAACTCTTTATAATGATGGTTTAGTAATAATAAATACATTGCTGTATAAATAAACTGTAACAAGCAAATTGAATGTAATGAGACCAGAAAACTTCACCTCTCTGTGAACTCTCTTTTCTTTTGCAGTGGACTCCTAATGAGGCCACCTCACCACTGTATTTACACACCTTTCCCGCATCCTATTTTAAATCAGAATCACACAAAGACATTGTTAAACCAGTATAACAAATAAGCTAAATTGTTCAAGCCAAACTAAGAAAATCATATACATATGTCTTCTAGTGCAGTTCCATAAAATTCTGAAATTAAATAGACCCAGCACTCAAGCACTCCTCTAATATTAAAATAATTAAAGTTATAAAGTCATTTACTTAAGCATATACAGGTGTACACACTATATAATAAGGATTGGTCCCTATCAAGAGGCAGGGGGGTGGCTCTGTACATAGCAGATGGTATCTCTGCAGAAACTATAGATACATCTAGATGGTCAGACTTAGAAGCCCTATGGGTTAAGATCAGTCCACCCTGAGCAGCTAAGATCAATCTGGATGTGATATATAGGCACCCATCCACTAGGACATCCGAGGATGAGGTTATATTAGATTTTATTAACCAGTTTACTCAAGCTGGGAATGTAGTACTGGTTGGGGACTTTAATCTCCCTGTTATCAGATGGGATACACTAAAAGCTAACACAGCTATAGAATCCAAATATTTAGAAATGTTTAGTCTTACAGGGTTGGACCAGTACATTTCATTAAATACCAGGGGTAATCATATTTTAGATTGTGTATTAAGCAACCTTGGGGAAAATGTTGTTAACTGCAGTTTGAATCCCCCACTGGGTTCCAGTGACCATTGTATTGTTGGCTTCCAGTATGCTGGTATTTTAGGGGTTAATAAAAGTAGTACAGTACTCCATAGGTACAACAGAGCTAATTTCAAGCAAATGAGACATGAATTAGATACATGGGACTAGGAATCAGATTTTAAAAACCTGACAGTCACTGGAATGTGGGATAGGTTAACAGAAATCCTAAATCACTTGGTCCCGAGGCATGAACCAACTAGAAATAAATATAAAGGGACTAAAGATTCCCTTCCACCATGGATGACCCCATCTGTCAAAGGATTAATTAAAAATAAAATTAAAACATATCATCAAGCAAGACATAACAACACAGAAGCTGGCTGGGAGATCTATAAAAAGTGTCTCAAGCTTGCAAAAAGGGGTATTGCTCTGGCCAAAAGAAATTATGAGTATACTCTGGTTACTAAAGTCCAGGATAATTATAACACCTTCTATTCATATATTAACAGAAAGAAGGGAAAAAATAATATTGTCGGACCACTAAAAACACAAAAAGGGGTTCTTATAATGGAGAACAGAGCATTAGCTGAGGAATATAATACTTATTTTTTCCTCAGTATTCAATGCCAGCACTCAAGTTATTCAGGACTATGGAGGAAAATCACAAATGGGGCAAAGTTTCATGATAGACCCAGCCGATGTCATGAACAGGTTAAAACAAGTAAATCAGAATAAGACACAGGGACCCAATAATATTCACCCCAGGGTAATTAAAGAAATGGCTGAAGCATTGGTTGGCCCAGTATCCTGCAGTTTCAGGAATGTATAAAAACTGGTGAGGTCCCCGAGGTCTGGAGGCAAACAGTAATCATCCCCATACACAAGAAAGGATCGAGACAGGAGGTCTCAAACTATAGGCCTATTAGCCTGACCTCAGTGTTGGGGAAGAGTATATGGAGGGTATAATAAAAGCCTTTATCATGGAATTTCTAGCAGCATCAGGCAAGATGGCTAAAACTCAACATGAGTTTACTAAGGGGAGGTCATGTCAAACCAACTTCTTAGAATTTTACAATAAAGTTAGTAAATCCATGGACATGGGAAACTTAGTTGATGTTATCTTCCTTGACTTCGTCAAGGCATTTGAAAGCTTGTGAAAGCCCTAGTAGAGTTAGATCTCCCCAATTCAGTTTCACAATGGGTCAAGGCCTGGTTAAGTAATAGAAGCCAGAGGTTTTGTATAAAAGGAGAATTCTCTAACCAGGCTAGAGTTACCAGTGGTATTCCCCAGGGCTCGGTATTGGGACCATGCCTATTTAATTTATATATATCATCAATGCAGGTTCATCCAGGGGTTTGGCTTTCGAAATTTGCAGATGAGACCAGAATTGGATGTCCAGTAAATAATATGGAGGATCAGCTTATCCTACAAGCAGCCTTGAATAACTTGGAGACATGGGCCTCCCAAAAGCAGTCTATTTTTAATATCAATAAGTGCACAGTTATGCACTTTGGAAAGAAAAATAATCAGTTCCAATTTACCTTGGGAGGTCCTGTACTGAAGGTTGTAGGTGAAGAAAGGGATCTCGGGATTAATATCAGTAGTGATCTCAGTTTTAGTATGCAGTGTAATAAAGCTATAAAAAAGGATAGCAGTATGACACATTGTATACAGAGGCACTTTAAATGTAGGGATAGAGAGGTTGTGATCCCCTTGTACACTGCATTGGTGTGCCCGCATGTGGAATATTGTGTGCAGTTCTGGGCTCCTTATAAAAAATTGGGATATTGGATCTGTGGAGAGGGTACAGAGGAGAGCAACCAAGAGGATCAAGGGGACAGAGGGACAGAGATACAAGCAGAGGCTACAGTTTTTGGAGATGTACTCACTGGAGTATCGAAGAATGAGAGGGGACATCTGTTTGATTTATAGGGCCCTGACTGATACCTATTAATGGGATCTCTTAGGACTGGCACATGTAGACCAATTACACAATACTAGAGCTTATCGTTGCCAATTGATTAAGGAAAGATTCAAAACAAATAAAAGAAAATATTGGCTAAATAATAGAATAACTGAGATTTAGAATTTACTGCCTTGCGAGGTTGTAGAATGTAAAACGATGCTGGAATTTAAAACAAATCTTGATACATTTTTAATAAGCAGGGACATTAAGGGGTATTCTTAATTTATGAATGGTGAGCTCATGGACTAATGTCTTTTAATGCTCCGTATTATCTATGTAATGTATGTACTTACTAGCATGTAGAAACAAGTAAAATAATCAAAACAAAAAACAAATCACAATACACACCACTGCCAGACCTTCCCCCATGCTTGCTCTTACTAACTGCATATCACTAAACATTTTCAGGCCTGACCTTTAATATTATGTTGCAGCTCCCCACAACTAATACAAAGCCAGAAGACCATTATATATATATGAATTATGCAATCTGAAAGTTTACTTTATATTCTATAAAGTCTTCTGATCCAAATGCTGCCATAGCTCCCTATGGCCTACCTGGCACAGGTTGACTCTATTGTATTTGCCAATTATAAGGCCAAATAATCTATATGTTGTCACAGCTCCCTGTGATACACATATTGCTGACTGAAATATTGTAGCACATCTATTATTTACCAGAGTGAAAGCATTAATAAGTTACCATAACAGTGTAAATGACAACAACAATCACATAACTATACACATATATATATATATATATATATATATATATATATATATATATATATATATACCAGCGTCCACATTCTGTAAACCCAAAAGGTTGATATCTAATAAAACGGTTCTTAAAATCATAGCAATTGAGGTGCTGCCTCTACACAATGACCAGATATTGTTCACATACTATTCATAATAACGCTATCATGCACAGATGAATTTTGGCCCATGTGTTATAAATGAGCATAGTCTAACATATTACGGTATTCCCCTTATGAATAACACACTCAGAACATAGCAGAATATGCTAGCGGTTTGTATCCTAAGCTCCTTTTTAATTTATATCTTTATTTCTTTTCCCTGTATCATCCTTTGTATCTACCCACCTCCAGAAAAAACAAATCCCACATTTACTATCCAGCCTGTTTCTAATGAAGGCAGAAAAGCAGGCTAACCCATGGTTTGAATGTTTCTGCCATAAGATGAGGAAGTAACAATCCAATTCCCAGTAATATACTACTACAGTTTGCATAGTAATATTAAACAAATGAGTAATTATGAGCAATAGAAGGTCCCGTTAGTATTAACCAGCTTGGTGCTAGGAGAACCCACATGTGAGGACACCGGATATGAATAAAACAAACTATCCCAGACTGCTTCGCTTTTAACCTTTGACATCTCCTAATCTGTCTCAGCCTGTAATCATATCAAAAGGGTGTTCCATACTAGTTTCCCAGTCCTCAATGGAGTTATTTTTTTATTTTAATTAGCTAAGCGATTTGAATCAGCGACAGAACCTTTA